>JAJEKB010021317.1:218501-282322 GCA_022393335.1 Macrotrachela quadricornifera
TTTTTTTTGATTCAGTATTTCGAGGTATTAGTCAAGTTATGTTTGCAAATAATCCTGTATCAGGTATAATAATAACAATTGGATTATTTATTGGAAAATGGGAATTAGCATTATATGGTTTACTTGGAACATGTGTATCAACATTAACAGCTCATATATTTGGATTTAATTATAGTGCAATTCGTGCTGGTTTATATGGTTATAATGGATGTTTAACAGCTATGGGAATATCTTATTTTAGTTATTCTCATTCTCCTCAATTAATTCCTCCTATTATAATAATGAGTATGTTTTCAACAATATTTGCCACAGCAATTGGTAAAATTCTTGTTCAAAGACTTGGACTTTCACCATTTACATTTAGTTTTCAAATATGTACTTGGATATGGCTTCTTGGTGCATTAAAATATCGTTATTTTTTCATAGATGGTACAATATTATCTCCTGGTTTATTAAAAACAGAAATTATAAAACCTGTTTTATCAAATGTATCATTTCCTGGTTATTCAGCAAAAGATAATTTTGTTGGTTTTTTTGCAAGTATTGCTCAAGTTTATTTTATTGATAATCCATATACAGGTGCAATTATTCTTATTGGTGTTTGTGTTTGTTCTCGAATTCTTTCATTTTTTGCTTTATTTGGTGCAGTAACAGCTCAATTAACTGCAGCTTATTTATTAGGATTACCATCAACAGCAATTCATGCTGGATTATGGGGTTTTAATTCTGTTTTAACATGTCAAGCATTAGGTGGAATGTTTTATGTACTTCATGGTTATAGAATATGGTTATTTACATTATATGGTTCAATAATGACAGTACTTCTTCAAGCAGCTGTTTCAGCTTTTCTTTCTCCAGTTGGAATGCCAACATTAACATTTCCATTTACAGTTATTTGTTGGATATTTTGTTTAATTGCTGGTTCAAAACAGCTTATTGCTGTTAAAATAACAGCTGTTAGTATACCTGAAGATCATTATCGTCGATTTCGTTTATCTCAATTAATTAAAACTCAATTTAAATTTTTTAGACATTTAACACATTTTTCATCATCACATAATGAAGATATAACATGGGAAGAACTTTCAAAAATAAAAGAATTACTTGTTCCTATATTAATATGTTCATATGTTTATCAAAATGATATTAAAAATCTTAAATTATTAATTAAACAAAAAGCTAATATTCATTTAACTGATCATAATTTACGTAGTGCATTACATATAAGTGTTTCACAAGGAAATATTGAAATAACAAAATGGCTTATTAAAAAACAACATGTAAATGTAAATATAGTTGATAAATTTGGTAATACACCATTATTTGATGCATTATGGAATGGACATTTTCATTTACTTCCATATCTTTTTTCTCATGGTGCACGATTACCAGCACCAAAATTAAAAGAATTATCATTTTATCTTAATGCATTTATTTATGAAAGAAGTTTGGAATCAATTCAATGTTTACTTTCATGTGGATTTAATCCAAATACAAGTGATTATGATGGAAGAAATGCTTTACATATAGCAGTTATAACTAATCAATATGATATAGTACGTTATTTAGTTGAAGAATTTCCTGTTTGGCTTGATATACCTGATTATTATCGTCAAACAGCTATTGATTATGCATTAAGATTATCTGATTTAACTATTGCTAATTATTTAATACAAAAAAGAGATAATAATCATTCACCTTTACATATAACAGTTAATCATAAAGCATTAATAGAAGATTTTTTAGAAAAAATTAATGCAAAAGAAAAAGAAATTAATAATAAAGATTTTTTAATGAGTATGGATGAAAGTTTATTTCCAGCTATATTCTGTATGATTGCAGTTCAAGAAGATATGAATGCAATGGAAAATTTCTTAAAAGAATTTCCTCACTTTAATCCTCTTGAATGTGTTGATTATGATTTTCGTACTGTAGCACATATTGCTGCTGCTGACGGTCAAATTGATACTATTAAATTTTTATTTCAACGATCACAAAATTCGGAATTTCAAAGAATAATGATTCGTGAAGATCGATGGGGTATAACACCTTTAGATGAAGCATATAGATATGGACATAAACATATTTCAGATTTTATCAATCAGAATATTAATATTCAAACAAATCATCTATATCAATCAACACAAATTTCATTAGAAACAAATGTTACTTTTCATCTTTTACACAAATGGAAAAAAAAATATCTTTTTTCTATATTAGCTTCATTAGGTGAAGCTGAAAGAATTGATGCATTATATGCTCGAGATTATTTTGTTCAAACAGATCTTTATACAGATTATCACGGTCGAACACCAATGCATTTTGCTGCAGCTAATGGACATATCAATGTTATACAAGTACTTATTAAATATAAATATCAAGGTGTGAAATATTCGGATAGATGGGCTAATTATCCAATTGATGAAGCTCGAAAAAAGGGATTTCATGAAATTGTTCAATTATTGGAACAATTTGAACTATAATAAACAATTTTTATTTTTATTAAACTTTATTTTTTTTTTCTAACAATAAATAAATTCGGAATAAAAACCACTAAAAATTGATTTTATTTCAAGCATCTTAGATTTTTTTAAATATAATACCTAAAATAAAAGTTCATGTGAAGGTATCGGTTTCAATCAATAGAAAACAATATTTCGATATATCAATTATTAATGGATAAGGAGCAGGATAAATGGTTCTCTCAATATTTTCACTATAACTTCCTCAAATTTCATCTAATTAGACTATTTTTTTTTTGAAAAAAGCATCCTTTTAAGCTCTACGAAATAGTATTCTTTTTATAAATGTAAATAGTTTCTATCATTTTGAGAAACTCGATACAATCGATTAGTTCACCTTGAACAATTTTCAAAGGCAACTGATTCAAGAATTTTCTTCACCGACGATTTTAATTATTGAATCAATGTTGCTTTTGACATTTGCATTGACAAGTTCATCCCAAATTGCATAGTTCAAGGATTCAAATTGAGGCTGTTTGGAGGCCAATGATCCTTGTCAATAAATGACGGAAAATCGCTCAACACCATTGTTGTGATAAATGATGCGAATGAGGTTTGTCGCTATCCTGTTGAAAGACGTAGTCACTACCAAAAACTTGATTCCCGGGTTTCAATGCAATGGGAAGCATTTTTTCCATATAAACAGAATGATTAACTATTCTTTCATTGAAGATTACGAGGGAACTGACACACTTCGAACAGACACATAATCGAATCATTACTTTCTGAGGAAACTGTCGTTTCTGCTTGATACCATCTTGTTGATCGGTATCTGTACGATTGACTGCTTGCACTCGGCCGTTCTGAATATTATAGGCACCATCGATGTCAAAGTACTTCTCATCCAAAACATAAATTTTCATTGTTTTCTCTTTTCAAATTGCGTTCCAGCCCAGTTTGCGAATATATTTTGTTTGACCTTTTGATCATCGGAAAGTAATGGTTCGATTACTTGCTTATCGAGCTAATATTCTTTTGTTTTTTCGGTATAAACGATGTTTTACTTTTTGAATATCCATCTTCATTCTAACCAAACGCGAATCGTCTAATGTACTTGATAATGTGATAGAACCAGATTGACGAATCATGTGGCACCATATTTTGATTGTTGTTAAACCAAGACTACCGTTTAAATCATCAAATTTTTTTATTTAAGTATCGTCATTTTGTTATTTTGAAAGGCTTTACTTTTCTTAATTTGAAATCTCAGATGTACTATGTCTTTACGTAACGAGTGACCAGATTTGTAGAGCTTGAAACGGGCATTTCTTTTCAAATAAAAGATTAGTACAGCCGAATAAAAATTGAGAAAGATATCTTCAAAAGTACTTTCCTTTGAATTATTCCAAAATTTTTTTTTGTTACCTTTGGACGTGATTAGAATACTACACGTGTATACTTTTTCACACCCGTACCTGTAATCACAATTCACAATATAAGTTTAGGACTGTATTTAACTTGATTCAATAAGAATAAAAAAGACAATATCTCTGTCACGATCAAAAATAGTTGACTAGGCTCATTAAAGACTCTTTCACGTACTGCTGAACTGGCTAGAATCGATAATAAATTCAAGGCCAAACAAGATAATAGCTTGTAAATGATTGAATGATCTTGTCGCCGGTTTAATATATTATCTTCTGAAAAAAAACATTTGTTTTCATATAATCATGTATTTCATCAAGTGGATCAAAATCCTCTTCATTTGATGAACCTTTAGCTTTTCCACTAAATGATCTTAATCCGTCATTGAAAATTAATTCCATAGTTCATCATCGGTTATTCTTTTTTTCTGCTGAAGAAGATGTACTTGCTACAGGTGAAGCCAATTCAGCAACTTCTTGGTTAATATTCAATGTTTTCAGCATTGCACGAACACTTTTTTAAATTTATACTGAAAATCTATTGTGCTCACATATAAATTTTTAGTTTTTGGATGCAAAAAAAAAGTAACAATGTGATGGAGATCAGATGATCAAATTTTTTCATCAAGTTTATCCAATAAAATCTTTGTTAAATTGTGTACTTGCTAATAATTCACCGGGTTGTGATTCAAATGAATCTTTATATTTTTTGAATTAGGGTACTACGAAATGTAATGTTGAAGTACTATCAGCAGAGAGGACTTCACCACCTATTTTAAAAATTGATAGGATGTTACATATTTCAGTTAACAATTTTGAATCACTATTATCAAGATAAAATATTTCTTCGTGATCATTCAAAATAGGTTCGACTTTTGTGAAATTAATTGATGTGAAGTTTAGCATCTCACAAATTGAGTTCCATCGAGTGACAACATCGTGCTTCAATGTAGTCGAAAGAACATTTTGCAATTCGCATCTATTAAAATGCGAGGCTAATTCTCAAGATGATATGATTAATAAATCAATTGTAAAGCAGTTTTCGATTGTATGTTCAATGGCTTAGTTCATAAAGTGACATACACATCTAATATGAGCTTCGGGCTTAAGCGCACTAATTTAGTTTGATCCATTATCCGTAGAGAAAATAATGTGAAAATCAGATGATTTAAGACCATACGATTCTAATGTATTTGAAACTGATTTCCAAGTATTTTCTAACATAAAAAACCTACTAAATTTTGAAAAGCAAAGGCAACGTGTAAAGGGATATTTATAGTCAAATAATTATCTGATGTATACTTATTTTTTCAATAATCTCACATAACTCCAATTAGCTTAATGTTTTCAATATTATTTTTCAAAGAAACCATCAATTTTTTTCTTTCATCTATCAAAAAAACCAAAATATATTCCTAACGATTGTTTAAATATAGCAAAAAATACAGATTGTAAACGTCGAGATATTATTGTTGGATCTGGTAAAATATCTGAAATTTTAACTTGGTGATCACTTGAATGACCAATAACCAGTAAAGTTTGAGCTAGTGTTAGAAAACCACGTTCATTAACAGAATTAAATGATCTCATATCGAATGAACAAAACGTTACTCACCCATCTAATATTTTCTTCTTGTGTCCAGACGAAACTTTATCCTGTTTCTCATCTGTGAAATCAATTTTAATCTTAGGTGTCACAACAGGCTTTACTTTACAATTCTCATGATGAAATTTCAGTGTTATGGAACCAGTTCTCTGTGAACCATAAGTGAAAAGAGTTTTATATTGAATACATATTACAAAGGTAATCATATTTTCTTTTTCGTCTACCACCCAACAGTAGCAGTTGCTGGCTTACTACAAACTTTGTATTCACCATTATCTAGTTTTTTTTTAATTAAATCTTCACCGATTGTAGACATAGTTGATATATCAAAATCTAGAAAAGTGCTTGCCGGGCTATCATAACTTAATGTTAGAGCCAATTAAGCACGTGAACAAGGATGTCATTATTAAATGATAACGTTTAAATAGTTTTTCTACACTCGATACACGAGTTGCAGTACTCTATTTTATACGTCAACACTTCACCACGACTGAAATTACTGTGTCGAAGATACGAACACAACTGAATCGCAGCGAACGTAATCTCTTCCTTGTGCTTAAAAAAATAGTGGTATGGATTTTCTTCTTTTTTCGGATGTACCTTGTATTTTAAAGATTTCTTTTTCGAAAATCAATGAAAATTGAATTAAAAGATGATATTTGCAATCAACTCGACGAGCTCTATCAAACTATATATAAAAAAAAGAAATTTAATTTTTTACTCGATTTTTAGATTTAGTACACTTTACACAATTCAATTAAATAACGGCTATATTAGCGATAACAAGCGTCCTCGCTACCGTTTTTCTCTCTCTTCTTTACTACATCAATTTTAAAGACATTTTTTCTTCTTTCCACTCATATAGTGTTTTGTGCTTCGTCATTTCATGCTCTGTTTTTTCGATAAAGAATGTTATCTTTGATACTATTCTTGCTCTCTTTTTTTTGTTCTTCTTATATATGTGCGTTTTATTCGGTTAGCAGTTAATCCTTCCCTTTTTGCTTTTTTTTTGTAGTTTTTTCTTTTATTCGAATACATTCGTTACGATGGAGTTTCTCTTGTTATTTGCACTACAGTTTTGAATGTAATTTGTTATTCTACGATTTGAACTAAATAAAAATCGATTATTCGGAATGATGAATATTCATTATGCAAATCAAAGCCGAGTGTAAAGCGTGTCAATTGAGATACAAAAGATCGGCAGTTTCATGACCTTTGTAAATTTAGACAATAAAGGATTTATGTCACATGAATTTTCATAGAATCTTAATATGATATAATAGTTGATTTATGTCATTCAATAGAGAATTTAATCCTAAACAAAACTATAATATTGACTTAGAGTTAAAATAAAAAGATTATTATAAATACTTCAGCATACTCTTCATTAGATATTTATCAACGATCATATCAAGATAATCTCAAAGGTCAGTGAAAATGTTTTTTTTTCAAGATCGATATGACTGTCTCATGAAAAAAACGTTCAAAAGTAGTCCATCTTTTTTGGCACCATATTTTGCTTCTAAGTGGCAAACCTATAGACTAGGAAAAGTCTAAGAGGACATGATCGCATACTGTCACTTGGCTGAGATATTCAAATTTTGAGTAAAATTTATATATTTTAGGCAACTTACAGTATGGGATCATACCCTCTTAGACCATTTCTAATCTATAGGCTTGCCACTTATGAACAAAATATAAGACTAAAAGCAATAGATCATCTCATACAATTCTCTCGTCAGCGAAAGGGTTACGTCGTTCTGAGTTTTATGAAAAAGTAAAACTAATGACCTTAATTAAAAATTATTTTTTTCAAACTAATAGAGTCAATTTACCAGTTAATACGAACTAAATAAAATGTTAGGAGACTGAAACGATGTGCACTCTATTCCTGGTCTATTTAAAAATCTATAGACTAGGTATACGCCAGTCCCAGACAAACTAAGTATCCAGTTAATTGGAGCTGATGTGCATCTACTATAGGCGATTTTTTCCATGGGACAATCATGTCAGAATACATTCATTGCAGTTCACAATTGAAGCATTTGATATTGATAATTTCTCCATTTATTATTTTTGATTATTTGCATTTATTCATAGTTAATTAGTAAAGATTAAATTCTGTTCTCGTTTAGTCTCCTAAATTAAGTGTGAATTTATCCAATGAATTTTTATCTTTCGTTAATTCATCAAAAATTACTCGAAAGATTATAAAATAATTTTGATTGCACATTGTAACTAAGAGTGTTGCTTTACCTTTACTTTATGAAATAACTATAAAGATTATCTTTATCTTTATTTCTTTATCTGTATTTTATAAAGATAAAGATAAAGATAATCTTTATTTGTAAAAATAAAGTTAAAATAAAGAATAAAGAACCCATGTGGTGAAAACCGGAGAAAAACCGGCGGTTTTACCGGTCCGGTTACCGGCTACCGTCCAGCAGAAAACCGGGCGGTTTTTCCGGTAAACCGCGGTATTTTCGATTAACCGCCACTTTTTTCCGGTAAACCGCGGTGTTTTTTTGTGAACCGCTATTTATTTTCGGTTTACCGCGGTAAACCGCCGGTTTTATCTAATTTACCGGCTCCCTAATGGTAAAACCGCGGTTTACCGCTAAAAATGAACCGGTTTTTGTGACATGGGAATGATTGTTGTAAGTTCTCCTGGCAGTAGTCAGAATCTTATTCTCGAAATTAATTCTGTGCTTTCACATTTCTTGGTAAGTACTGCCCATTTCTCCTTATTGCAGAAGCAAAGCCTTTGAGAACACACATAGATCCTCAACTGCTATTATGAAGGTACTCTTAGATTCTCAAATACTATATATTGAGAATGCTCTTATGTCATGAAATGGTATGTTTTAGAGTAATCCCAGGTCTTTAATAACTACCCGCTTGACTATAGTCAGAATCTTAATCCAGAAAATCACTGTATGTTGATCCAAAGGGTAGTAGTTTGATTCTACAGACAAAGGATCTAGTGGATCGTCTTGATCAACGCTGCGTGTAATGATGGAATTCGTTGAAATTAATCGCATTGGATTTAAAGTAAAAGTTCTTTTTAAAAACAGCCTGTCAGCATGTTGTCATCTTTTAGGTATAAGCTTCTGTATCAGTTTTCCAATTGAGAAGAATAGTTCTATGAGATAGCTTTTAATTGATATATATATTGTTTGTATATTAATGATTTATTTATTTTGTTCAAACTAATAGCATGAATCGAGCGGATCCACTACCTTCCTTGACTGTAGATTCAAACTACTCCCCTGCGGATAAAGACACAGAGTTTTTCTTGATTAAGATCCTGACTACAGTGAAGGGGATCGCTGAGGACGATCTGCGAGCACTCTATAACATAGCTCATGAGAACTAAAAGATGTCGTCAAAATGTACTACCTGATTACCTAGGTATACTCCCGTAATATAGCATCCGAGGACCTAAAATTAGTTCCATAATCTATCACTTGAGGACTTAAAGATGCTCCCATAACATAGCACATAAGCATTTTAGGATGGTCCTCAAATATAGCACTTGTGAACCCAAGAACACCATCATAATATAGTAGTTGAGGGCCCAAGGACACCTCCACAATAGAGTGGTTAAGAACATGGGTTACTCCATAATATAGTGCTTGAGCAACTAAAGATATCTGCATAATTTAGCTATCGAGGACTTAAGGGTAGTCAATAGCCTTTTTTTCTGTAAAAGTGGGTCGAACAGCTCCTGTGGACAAAGATGCAAGCAGACAGTTAAATTCGGGACTAAATTCTTGCCTACAATCAAGAGAATTAGGATAAATCAGTCTTTATTCTTTATTATAACGAAACACAAAAACAAAGTAACATCCCTATTTGTAACTACATATTACAGTTAATAGGTAAATATTAATTGATATAATTTTCTATGTGATTAAGAGTTTACTATTTCTATTAGATTGAAAAATATTTCTTCAATGTTCAGAGGGCATTTGTAAAACATGCGATGACCCATAATGGTTTCGAAATCGGAAAATGATAACATAGATAGATTGAGCCCGGCGAGCTGATCCCACACTGGCCTAAAAGATTGAAGTATAAGAAAGGAATTCCCATTAAAATTGATTTTATCAATCTACAATCATCCATATCTTGTGCCAGTAAAAAATCCAATTCGGATTAAATATATATCTAAAATGTTAAGATTATATTTTGTAGTCCAAGAAAAATAGAACAAATGCAACTTTTCATTTTTATGCCATTATAATTCCATTCTGGGATAATCGAAAATGCATTTATAACGGCATAAATTTGAAAATTGTATTTGTTCTATTTTTCTTGAATTGCAGGATATAATCTTAATATTTTGGATATATATTTAACCCGAATTAGCCTTTCAGCGGAAAAATATATAGGTCATTGTGATTTATCATATTGCCAATTATTATTCTTATTTTTGAGAATAACATTAGAATTGAATAATTTTCAGAAAAATCTTTTTTAGTTTTTTTTAAAAAACATTTATTAAATTATTCCAAAAATGAATAATGATGTAATTAATAGAATTATTTTATTCAAAATAAATTTCATTAAATAAAATCTTTCTTATATATATTCTTGTTAACTATTTTATGCTTAGTCATCGTTTATTCTTTTATTTTTAATAGAAAAAGTTAAATAGAATAAACTTATTGGATAAAATAAACTATTCACTTATACTAATGAGTTATAGTCAATTTATTAGTAAAATATCTTCTGTATACAGACAAATTTTTCATGGCGAGGATTAAAAGTTAAAAGATCAGGGTGATTTTAGGTTGTAGAATACTCCTAAGGATAGGTCATGATAGAGCCTGGTTCTTGAATATCTCTTCTTTTATTTTTCAAAAGTTCCCGTTTTGAAAAATTCTTCAAATCATAGACAAAAAAATCACTCATCAAAGTGAAAGATGTAAAATTTTAATTTTAGCAAAGGAAATATTTGATAATTGAACTCTGTGATAATCTATCTGCTATACAATAAAAAAAAATTCTCATTTCTATATAAAAATTCGACTTCGAGTTGTCTCAAAAAAATTGGCCTTTATCCAGGGGAAGGGATGAAAGGTTTAATCCATTCGCGACGATATGGATATTGCTTTTTCATAATTCGTCAAAGGTTTCATTTCTTTATTTGTAGCAACTGTAGTGCTTCAAAACAATTTTTATCAGCGTTTCTCTTATCAATATGAGCTGTGAATATTCTGTTATCAGCAGTAAAAGAATTACCCCCTTTGGGCAAAGTATGACAGAGATATTGAATTTTTTCTACGATAAATGAGCTTTTGGACTGTCTTATAGTGGAACCTATCGCCTCGAAAGAATTAAGATGCATCTTAATAGATTATTAGACATTCGCAAGCTGACAGAAGATTCTACATATATGAGATTTTATCCTTTCGAAAAGCTCTATAAAATCATATGTGAGAAAAAACTATATTCCAAATAGTTTCAATTATACTCAAGAATAATGATATTCCTTAACTTGTAATATTTTTGTGTAAATATGCAATTATCTATTAAGAAATAGTCTCGAATTTATTCAAAATCTTATATATAAAAAGAATTTTCTATGTATGATACAATGCGTTTTAAAAATTTCTACATTATGAAATATTTAATTTTTCATTTTTGAATAGATCATTTTATCCGATATAATTGTTTAAAAGATGTAATAAGAATTTTATAGGTGGCTCCTAAGGATATTTATCATTCTTAAACAATATAATTTGAGATTTTCTGTTGTTTTTGTATATTATTAACGCTTTCGCAACGTTGTGACCCACTGGTGGGCAATGCTATAGTTTAGCGAGAAACGGTGTAGAAAAGCATTTTCTGTTGCTTTTTTCTTAGCCAGGAAGTTAAACACAATGTGTCATCTGCTCTGCCCTGGATATGTTTTTTGAGGTTTTTATTCAATAGCATGATATTTCTTATTAGAACAATGAAGATAAAAGAATTAATTACAGACAGAACAACAGATTTTTATTTTTCTCTATTGTCGCATAACTATTTTCTTTTAATTGTGGTTTCTTTCCTTTCTCATAGGAGTCCAGAGTGTCTACGAAAATTGCACATAGATTCTTCCTTTTCTGCAAGCTTATGATCATCTAGTTCACACTTCGAATTACTTGTTGATTGTTGTTTCATACTAAATTTCACCATCTCGAATGGCATACTAACATATAACAATCGCACAAGATTCAGAAAGCGATAGCATGGTCACATTGTTTGTGTTATAATTTTCCTTGTAAACCATGTAGGCGTTAACTATTGATATTATTTAATGGATCGTCTGAGGCATGCATAGTATACTGATAACTAATCAAATATATTTACACCTTGTTTTTCTTCACTAGAGAATAGTCAATGATGAAAATAAGAAGAATATATCTTCTAATTGCACCTCTAGGAAATGTAGATTATAATAGAAAGAATCAAAGATAATAATCCGAAAAGAAAATAAAATTTGATTGAGATTTTCTTTCTCGATATTGTTTCTAGTGTAAATACATTTGAGAGAAAGAGAAAAGCAAACTTGAGTAACTATTTAGTTCTATGTGGAACAATATCACTGTGTAATGATACAAACAAAACAAAAAAAAGAAATAAATAGCTGTACAAACTGAAAAATCTAATAAGTCCACTTATCGAAAGTGAATAGACATGAAGATGAATATGTTGAAGTTATTTGCTATGAAAATTGAATCATCTCGAAAGGGTTAAAGATATTTTTCTGGTAAATGTATATAATAGTAACATCTGGTGCCATTATATGACGCTTTATTTTCTTTTATAATATGCTCTTTATTTTGTGATTTTTCTCTTATATTCATGTGAAAATAATTTTTTTTTCTTCTCTTATAGAATAATAAAATGTCAAGTAATATTTAAAATTTTTCGATTAATGTTATGGTGATAATATTTAATTTAAAGAAGATTGAAAATAAAAAATGATCTTATCATATTTTCCATTTATATTTTCAATAATATTTTTTCTAATATGTCTGTATATATCATCTCTTACTCAAATATTATCTGAAAAAAACTCACCATATTGGATACCTTCATTACCTGATATAGGTCATCGTTTATTTCCTTATTATGAATATTATAGAATAAATGATCATTATTTAACAACAGCATTTGTTACACTTATTATTCGTTATATATTTCAAATAAATCTAGGTTTAATTATATTTCGTCGATGTCTTTTTCTTCAAGGTATTCTTCTTCTAATAAGGAGTATATCAATAAGTGTAACATCATTAAGTGTTCCATTACCTAATTGTACTACAACAGCTATAGGTTCACCTCCAATTGAAGCATTTTATATTATGTTTTCAATTCATTATACATGTGGTGATATTCTTTTTTCTGGACATGCAGTTACATGTAAGACAATTAATAAAAAAATTTTTCGAAATTTTCAGCATCCACTGCAACTTATCAGGAAATATTTTTAAATGTGAAACTCAGGTTGATGATTTCTGAAGAAGTGCTCTATGAATTTCTTACGAAAATCCTCAGGAAGTCGACACAAGAAATTGATGACTGTATTCGACTATCGATTCTGACAGGTTTCAAACGGAATCTGCAGATAAATCCAGTCATCGGGTCCGTTTATCGGAAAACCACGGAACCGATCATTTCCGTGTCGAATTGTTCAACATGGAAATCACTTTTGGATCGAAGCTATATTTGTTCAACAAGTCCTAATAAGCGATGAAAAAATCTAGAATGATTTGATTGTTCACACCTTCGTTCCTCAGATATTGAAATTTTACTAGATTTTTTATGTCTATAAATCTATTCAAATTTCGATATCTGAAGAACGAAGGTGTGGACAATCAAATCATTCTAGACTTTTTCATTGTTTATTAGAACCTATTGAATGGCTCTAGTTCCAGTCAACCAATATTGAGGGAATGTAGCGATGATTTTTTTGGAGGAGTGCCACGTTATTTTTGGTAACAAATAAGAGAAAAAATTTTTGATTCTATGAGCAAAAAAAGAAATCTTCAAAGATTGAAAAGATTTTCCATCCTCGACTAGGATAAATTTCATCTGCACTGAAACACTGATAGAATTGACAAAATTCTAAATGAATAAATAAATTTTAGAAAATTAAGTCCTGTCAGTTCTCTCAAAATTTTTGTTTATCTTATTATATTTTCTCAAATAGATCTAAACGAAATATTGAAGAATATATAAATATCTTAGAGAAAATCTTAAGTTCAGTGTATCACCATATATTGGGAAAAGCTCAATAGGATAGTCTAAATTTCTAGCGTTTTGTGTATCAACTATCCATTGACTGTTTTCTTTTGCACACATGCATCCATACCAAATATATGAGATCATTATTTTGTTTATACTAATCAAGTCCGATCACATGCCGAAATTTGTTCTGCTTGAGTTTTCAGAATTAGAAATATTAAATAAAATAAAATCTTGAAAAAGTCGTAAATTATTTAAGAGAAAGAAAAATGAAAAAAGTCAAAGATTAGGTTGTGCAATAGTAATCAATTGAATATTTGATCATTGCCGTTCTAGTTCCCATATATTGAAGACTTTTTCGAAGGATATCCATGCGAGTATCTAATACGTACCTGAAAGTACTTTAATATCCAAAAGTTCGTCAGATATGTTAGTAGCAGGGGACTTTTTCAGGTACTCTTAGCTTAATATATTGACTAGGGTAAAAATTTGCGTCTATTTCCTGCAGGTTTGATACACATTTTAATTAATCGATGAATCTCTCAACAATATTGTTTTTGAAATATTAATCTATCATAATTTTTTTTCTCTGTTAGTAACATTATGTGCTCTTGCTTGGACAACATATTCAAAAGGAGAAGAATATTATCCAATACGTTGGTTGTGGAATCGATTAATAAAGTATAATAATAATAATAATGAAATAAAGAATAGTAAATCTCGATGGTTTTATCCAAAATTAAATTCATCTGGTGAACCATTATCATTATATATAACAACATTATTTATTTGGATATACACAATAATTGGTTATATATTATTAATTGCAACACGATTTCATTATACAGTTGATGTTTTTCTTGCTTATATTATATCAAAATTAACATGGAAAATATATCATTATTATATAAAAAATTTAGATGACCAACAATATATAATTGTAAATAAATTTCTTATTTGGTTTGAAGGATATGAACAAATATCGGATGAAAATTCTATTAGTATACTTATTCAATCATCAAATTTAGATAAAGAACAAAATGAACATATAGAAAATCTAGGCAATATTATTTATCCAAGTGATTTGACTTTTATTTAACAAATTTTTATTAATATTAAAGGAAGCAGGATGAATAGACGCATTTTGTCATCACAGTTTTTAATTGTTTTTATAAAAATAGAAAAATATATTACAAGATATAGCGTATAAAACCTTGAAAATTTCCAAAAGATTGCTTACTTTATAGTTGTATTTTTTTGTTTTCAAAATGAAGAAAATTTTGATCGTACAAAAATGAGACTTGGTTTCCCTACGGAACGGACTTATCTTTTCTTTATAATTATCCTCTGTAAATTTTCAAGGTTTTTCACAATGCATCTTGTGATATACTTTTCTATTTTATAAAATGGAAAGTTTGAAATACAAAATGTGATGATTTATGATACTCTACCCGATATTTGTCTTTTAAATTTTATAAAAAATAAAAGATAAATTTTTATTCTAATTTATTTATTTTATTTGGCAAAATCAGTCTTTTAGAGTATACATACACGGAATCTTGAATCTTGTACAAGAGATAAAAGATACATATTTATGGGACACAAAATAATATAAGTTCAAGTAGGACGAGGAATTTAATCGAAATGTTGACAAGGAAGTATATGATCACATTTATAAGCTCTTAGTTCTTTAAATGACTTTGTCGTATACATTAAGACACTAAGGTATATGTAGATCAATAATTAACGTGTCAGGATAATCACAAGTACTGTGGTTTGAAGCGATTCATTAGGTCCCTTAATTGTAGAATGACTTCTACAATTTAAGTTTCTATTTCCTAAATCGAAGTAACTGAGATGATGTAGTTGTATCCTTCTGTTTGCTTTAATGTGCATCACTATGATATTTCAATCGATCTTGATTTTCTTCTCCTTCTTTTTCCTCTTCATTAATCTTTGGTTTTCTCTGACACTGCTGATTTGTTAGTTACAGATATCTTCTTTGCATTACTTACATAAATATCCTTTGGTTTTTCTCATTTCCATGGCGCATAGCTTCGTTATTATTTATTTAATGCGAAGAGAGAAAAAGAAGATTAAATAAGATATTTCTTTTCTTAGCTATAGTGACTGTAGAATTGGGTAACATATACTTGTTTTGTTTCTGTCAAAAAATAATAACAAAAAGGAATTAGGCTTTTCCCGTCCTAAAATTTGATTGGCCATCGTTCGGAAAGAGACGAAATCTCATTGACTGTCTTTGAAGAGGTGCTGAAATCTGATGAGCTGCTTTTGAGCGACTGCTAAAACTTGACTGAATACTATTTTAGTGCTGCTAGAATCTGATTGGTTAAATGCGCCTCTACGCACAGTCAATTTCGGGATTTAAAGTCTGGCTACAGTCAACAGAATAGCACACATTGAACAAGCAGGCGGATATCATTTTTCTGTTTTTATTTTAGTTTTATAAGAATTATAGCGACTCAAAATTGCGATTAATACCTCATCTGGAAGATCTTTTCATGCGATAGATAATCTGTTATTCCAGTTTTTTTCAGAGCATTTATCAAATAAGCCTATCCAAAAAATCCTAAGTTTTGACATGTCCATCTGCTATGAGAAAGTTCTCCACTGTGTAGCAGTTAAGGATTCAGAATACATCCATAGTTTACCACGTCAGGATTTAACCGTGCCCCCATAGTATCGCAGTTGAGGATCTAAGGATACCCTCATTGTGTAGTACTTCAGGACCCAATGTACTACCTTAGTATAGGAGTTGAGTTATCCCGTTCTCTGCTATTGATCTGACGAAACCACATGTTGTTCGTGGCGCATCCTAGAGCGCTCTTGAAAACTTTATATTCGCGCGAGCAACATCATGTTTCATGCGGACAATAGTAAAAAAATTCTCGACCCAAAAATCTCTTTCCAGTAGTGGCACTCTATTGGCAAACACACAAACACGCAGTCAATTTCTGGATTAAGACCTTGACCGCAGGTAAGTGAATATTGCAAAGAATATCATTTATGATTTATCTATCAAATTCGTAATTATTTATTTGTTGTACGGAGTGATGTAAAAGTCTTGGTACAAATATCGAGCTAGATTGTGAACTTGCACAAGATGTTATAAAGCTGATTCTTTTAGAATCACATAGTACAAAATCTGCAGATTAAAAATGGATACTTCAAAAAAAATGTGTGAGTTGATTAACGATCAATTTTCCAGTTTTGAAAAAGCGTAAAAAATGCCTTGTAATCGATTAAAAAATTAATGCATTCTCTGCGATTTTAGATTCATAAGCATTTTTTCATGAAATGTCTAATTCGCATTCGAATATAAATGGTCCTTCAACTTCCACCAATCATTTCGAAAATAAATTTAAAAAAATCTCTCATATCTATACATCTAGAAAGGAAAAGATTAAATTTTCCTCATTTATAAATTTTTATAAATTCATAATTGAGATTAGGCATCCGTGTAAATATACGATATTTTATTAGTTTTGTGTCGTTTGCTGTATTTATGCAATACATCCAATTTTTTTTTATTTGAGCACAGTTGGATAGAGCATCAGCTCTTCTATCAAATCATATAATTTGTTTGTTAGTTTCTCTGGCTGTAGCCCAAAATTTTGATGAATCTCAAACAAGTATGAAAAAAAAATTTTTAGGGTTATTGTCGTGATTATTAATAGTTTTATTTTTCATATACAGACTGCTTGTATCATGCTTAATAGTATTCGCGATAACACGTGCGCATCATATATCGAGCGGTTTTTTTTCTTCTCTCTCAATGACAGTTATAACCTTCCTCTTTAGTTCATTTCGTTTAAATTAATTTCAAGCCAATGTCACATAAGAAAATTTTCGACATTGTCGAAGGACATATTTTGCAACTATTACGTCAAGGATATTCTCAGCCTCGAATTGTGAACATTTTGAAACTTGATGGTATACATGTATCTCAACTTACTGTGTCAGAGGTCAAACGAAAGATCGGCCGTCAAAGAAATTCTGAATCTAAAATTAAAATTTTTCGGAAAAACCATCACAAACACCATATACAAACAGATTAGATTTATTAATTAAATTCATTATTTTAATTTCAACTTTTTCCATTTTATATTTAGGATATCGTCATATTCATTTGAGAACGAAAAATAATAATCCAACTTATTCGACTTTATTTATACATGTTGACATTCAACATATTTAACATATATACGTATAGAATTTCCTCATATTCTTTTGTTTGGTATATTTAACATACTAACGTAGGGATGTATTTATTTGTTTTTTGTCCATATTACTAATATTTTTTGCAATTTTAGAATTCTACTAGTATGAAATAAATAAATATAACAATTAGTGGCAATAGAATTTCCGAAAAATTTTCAGTCAAAAAATATATTTTACATAGCAAGTTTAATAATAAAAAAGAAAAAAAGTGAGTGTAAGTTTTAAGTCAAGGTTTTTTTGGGCTCTTTCTTATAGACAGATGCTATTACAGTCAAGTTCCATTAGAAACGCCTTCCATTGCAAACAACTCACCAATATAACAAACACGACATAATAAATGATTACTATATTCTATGATCGTTCTCTTGGACCTCAAGCTTCGCTGCATATATACATCTATCAATGTACAATAATAACATTATAAAAAGTTTCAGATAAGACAACTCTTACCTCATATGAATATGTTCATTCCACACTTCAGCCCGAAGGGGCTGCACTGATAAGTTTTTTTATAAAACAAACGAAATATCGTTATTTTATAGAATTTAACAGTTGCGCCTAAAAAAACCATATCTTGACAACATTGATGGATCTAACAGTACGGCGACCGTCACTCTCTTGTGGAATATTGTTCACAACAGAAACAAAGAACGAAAGGCTTTTCTGCCTTGAATAAGTGATGAAATGCATTTTATGACCATGACCGGTACCTCCGGCAAAAACTGCCATCTTCTTCTTCATTTTCTGAATCCTTCACAATTTAAAACCCAAACGAGGATTCGGTAAACATAGATTTAATTAGTGAAGCAGGCTGTTTTATAACTGGAAAATAAAAACTATGCACATTTCCTTTTATCCTAATCCAGATAATTTTTCTTGGATAATCTTAGAATTTATTCAGTAGACCACTGTTGACAAATTAGTCAAAGGATGCAATGCTCTCATTATAAATATTCATCGCGACGGTATTCAAAAAAAGAAATTTTTTTTTTCTCTTTTCTTTTCTTTTCGTTCTCTTGTCAACATGCCGCTAACGATGACATCATTTATTACTTTCGCAATTCAATGTTTGCAAGAAAAAGGAAAAGAAAAACAAAATCTTTGTTTTTATTATGTAAAAATTACATTCATAAGACTTTTGTATTAAAAATAATCATTTTATTTGGCAAATTAATTTCAATATGTCCATAATAAACAATGAATCATTAACATGGCTTGATCATTTTCCTACTGAAATTATTTTTTTTATATCTGACTATTTATCTTCAAATGATATTATTTATACATTTTTTAATTTTAATCAACGTTTTAATAATATGATATTACAAAATTATGAAGATTTAAATTCTTTAGAATTACCAACAACAAATTTCGATTTTTGGAAAAATATTCTTTCAATTATAGGTTCACAAATAGAATCTTTAAATATTACTACAATTAATTTATCAATTTCATTAAAATATTTTCCAAATTTAAAATCAATAATTATTTATTCACCATTTGATTTATCACATGAAGAATTAAAATTAATTCTTGAACATAAACAGTTTAAACATTTATATTCATTAAAAATAAAACAAAATAAAATTTTTTCAGAATTATTATTTAATAATTGTTTAAATAATCAAGATTATATACTTGAAAAAATATTTAATACTGATAATTTATTAGAATCATTTCATTATCCATTAACAACATCATTATTTGAAGATATTAATATAAAACAATTTAAAATAAATTTTAATTTAAATTCATTAACATTAAATTTAACTCGATTTGATGATATATTCATATTTATTAAATATGTACCAAATATAGAATATTTAAATATTCAATGTCAACCACCTTATTTTTATCGAAATATAAAAAATAATATAAAAAATAAATTAAAAGAATTTTATTTAACATTAAATGGAGAAAATAATAGACAAATTAATTGGAATCAATTAATTACTGGCATCAGACAATTTTCATTATCATTAATTTGTTTATCACTTAATTTAATTAATATTGAAATAAAAGATATAGATCGATTTCCATTTAATAATATTGAACTTAAATTATTTTTAGAATCAATGTTTGAACTTAAACAATTTTATTTATATGCAAAATTAAATGAATATTCATTTAATACTGATCAAATTCTATCAAAATTTAATGAAGAATTTTGGTTTAATAATAATATTTCATTTGGAATGCATAGAAATTATTTTTATACATTACCATTTCATTTTGATTATATTCATGAATTTTATGAAGGTTTTAATGGTGTTAAAACAAATAATCAAGAAATTTTAAATATAAATTCTCGAATATGGTTTAATGTTAAAACAATTGATTTATCTTTACAATCGATTTATGATTTAAATTTTTTAAAAGAACTTAAAATAAAAATGTCAAAATTAAATAAAATTAACTGTAATGGTTATTATAATTCTATTTCAAATGAAAGAAAAACTTTTCATAATGAAAAAATAACATTAGATAATATTACAACTGTTCATTTAACACATTATTCAATTGGAGATGATAAAGATTTATTAATATCTTTATTACCAAATTTAAAAAATTAATTTTTATCTTCGGGAAAATTACCTTTAACTAAAACTCAATTAGCTGATATATTAAATAAAAATATTGAACAATTATATATTGATATGACAAGTGAACTTGAACAATTAATTGAAATAAATGAAAATTATTTTTGGAATGTTAAATATATTTATTTTCGTTGTCTTTCATCTTATATATCAACACCTAAATGGTATGCTGATATTATTATTAAAATATTAAATAGATCAAAAAATTTAAAAATATTAATTATTTATATACCAGAAATAACAGGAGATAATGCACATTCAGGAAATGAAACAAGATTAAGAGAATTTATGGGATATTTTGATATTTATGAAATTAATGAAAATTTTCGATTAAAATATTTTAAAGGATATTGTTTATTTTCAAGAATTATATCTGATACATAAAGTTTCGTATTTATCGTTTCATTATATGACAATAGAGCTGATATTAAAACGAACAGAATATATTCAAAATGTTTGTTATCAACATGATCTGATCATTTACCTATGGGTATTACTAATTTATGCTAACACCACAAACACTCAACTTTGTAAAAACACATATAGGTTATCTTCACTAACACTCACACCTAGGAGAGTTATGTGCACAAACATTCACTTTGTCCAACTCCTAGAAAAAATAAACTGTCAAGAAAAACCAAAAAATGACCCCCTTCAAGACTAACACCCAGAATTTCTCTTATACATTGAAAAAAAAAAGATCTTCCTCTCGATACGCGAGGAGATCCTTTTTTAATTTCTGAAAAAGAAGGTTTCTCACGAAACTTCTACTAGGTCCATATCAGCAATGGTTTCGTACAATACCTTCGAGAAAGTTGTGGAAAAAAGGTTTCGTTACGAAGGTTTCGCATAACATCTTCTAAGCTACATTTATCTAATGAGGAATGATCGCCAACTGACAAATCGCTTTTGGACTCGGATTCTGTGCATTAGGTAGACCGCAGTGAGTTGTGAAGAACTTCAAAAGAATAAGTGCTGTTAGGCTTTCTATCCAGAGTTATAGGGAATTTAGTGAAATTTAAGCCCCTACCTTGGTATATACCAATAAATCGAATGGAGGTATTTTGACCTGAGATTTTGCCCACATATACGTCTATTTATGAGTATCATGCCCCGAAAATTTCAGCTCAAAAAAATGTTTTCTTCCCGAGATATTGAAGTCCCAAAAATCATTCATATCCCACGAAAAATGGTAGAATTTTCTGTTTTTTGGCACTTTAACACACTCAACGCGATTCAGTTTTCTTTGAAAATTCTATCACAATATTGATTTGTATCACCACATAATGAGTCATGCTTTATCTTTAAAGGAAAAATCCCTTCCATCACTTTCTTATTTTTTTTCATCTTATCTGTAGTATACGTAACATAAGAGAAGGAAATTTCCAAATTTTTCCTCGTTGTTCTGCTCTCTCGATCCTTTTGTTGTACGTATAGAACTATCAAAAATTTTGTAGTTATTCGCATGTCGTTCGAAGAGTCTGAAACAGAAGAAAGTACTAGCTCACTTAGTGACATGAGCTCTTTGGATGATGATTTCGTTAGGATGAATCTGGAATCAGAAAATTCTGATGAAGAAACTACTGGTCACGAAGTAGATTCGCAAGATTGGGATAAAATACAATCGGAATCTGATGCAGAATTCATGGAAGATTATGGATTCCTTCATGAGGTAACTTCTGTATCAGGAGATAATACAATTCTTCCCATCGATTGCTATCGCCTGTTCATCACGAACGAAATTATTTACCTTATGGTTCGCGAAACTAATCGATATGCAGAGCAATATTTGCAAACGCATGATATTAACAATATATACCTGGAAAGGCGCACAAATATGGAATAAAGATGTACAAGTTAGCGGGCACTAACGGGTACACATGGAATTATTTGATCTATACTGGTTAGCAAGATCCAATGGTAAGTGTTGGACATGCTGAAAGAGTCGTGATGGATTTATTGGATGGTCTCTCGGGATGTTATTGGACTATGATAACTGACAACTTTTTTAGCAGTATTTTCTTTGCAAAACGTTTGCTGGTACACGACACGTACCTTATTGAAACATTGAGAAGCAATCGTTCTGTATCAGAAAAAGAATTTCTTCAGCAAAAGCTGAAGCATGGCGGAGCGTACGGTCTTCAAAATAAAGAAGGTATAAAACTGATCGTGTGGAAAGACAAGAAAGATGTTTTGATGATATCTACAAAGCCATTGCATTCAGCAGCCATAGTAGACACTGGAAAAACAAATTTTGAAAATGAATCTATTATGAAGCCACAAATTGTAATAGATTACAACAGAGGAAGACAAGATAATGATTTATCTGATCAACTATCCGCATATTATACCTGCCTGAGGTGATCTATAAAATGGTACCGAAAGGTAGCATTTGAATTGATTTTTGGGACGGTTGTAGTGAATAGTTGTCTGGTATACAAGGAACACTATTCAATAAGTAATATGATCATCCTGAAATTTCGTGAAAGTCTTGTGAGATCTTTACTGGCTGGCATACCATTTGAAAAGCTCAACCTGGGCCCAAGGCAAAAATCAATAGGTGAAACGAAGCACAAACTTGCTGAACACAAACTCAAAGAGAAAGAAGGATCTACTCAGGACGTTCGAAGACGCTGTGCTGGTTGCTACGAGAAAATTAGGCGACAACAACAAACAAAATAAAAACCTTCTGTTCAGAATGTGATATGTTTTTTTGTCTCGATCGTTTTAACGAGAAGCATTTCGCTATGCAATAAATGATTCACAAAATAGCGAAGCAAAAGGAGAAAGCAGGTAACATGTAAGCTATTTCATAAGAAAAAGAAAAAGAAAGTTTTTTTCTACTCAGTTTTGTGACAAAATATAGTGAGACCCGCCGGTGGAACTCATCGTGGTGAATGTGTTAATAACTCTGTTATTTGATTCCAAACCATTATTTGTGCGTGAAGTTAAATGTTTAACGCCTTCATACCAACCATCATGCTAATTCAGCCATTCATTTTGAAAATATTCGATAAATTTTGACTCTTTCTTGTTCCATTTTTTTTAATAAAAAGACTGGAAGCTTTCGTAAACATTCGTTCACTTTGTGCCAATTGTAATGCTTCAATATCTTCTATCAAATCTGCTTGGTCCATCTTTTGTACACTAGATTCAATCTTCTTTACCACCTTTCGCCGCATATGAGCTCAACACATGACCGCAGGTTTTTCTTCAAAATTTGCTTGAAATCCATTACAAATTGCATCTAAACCATCTGCAATCAAAATATATGGTTTAATTTCTTGCAAACCAAGCTTCTTTACACTATCTTGAAGAGTACGAAAAACAAATATGAAATTTTTTGATTTCTCATTAGAACAAACAGCAATGCCGAATGAATGAAATTGTCGATCTAGATCAGTAGTGCTAACAATAAGAACAGGAAATTCCTGCCACACCAGCTTGCAAGTGGCATCCGCATGACTTTTCTTCGACGTAGAAGCAATACGTAGAAGTTTTTTTTTGTTGAAACAAAAAAACGAAATTTATTTTTATCATCATCATTTTTATCGCCGTCATCTACATTGTCATCATTGTCAACATCATAAATAATTTCATAAGATACAACAAAACCTACATCATCCAGTTCTGGAAATGGATCTGCTCGATTCGTTGCACCATTGCTCAATTTCACCCACACTAATACCTGTTGAACCGAATCTTTCTGTCTTCAATGTTCTTAAGTCATTATACAATTGACCAATACTCGGTGCAACAATTTCACAATCGTATAATGCTTGAATAATTGCTTTTGGTTTCAGTTTCAATTCATAAAATTCTTTGATAATCACTTTCACATCATCTGGTATTCTTGTACATTTTTGTCGTATAAGACCATGAGTATGTACAGATGTGTCGCGGAATAAGACAACCTCTTCGTTATTCGAATTAAACGACAAATAGATACCAGCATCACATTGTTTTCCGCGACGTTTAACTTGATTGCATCTAAAAACTTTCTTTTTTCCGTAAGGTCTTGTATTAGTATAATATTCACTCCATTGTCGTTCATTAATTACCGCTTGTTCAGCTTCATTAGCATTCTTAAACACTGTTTCTTCCATCCATGTATGTTGCTTCCTTTTTGTTCATTTCTTACGTTCAGCTTGAACACTGACATTCATGACTTCTTCTTCGTCAGAAACGTAAAGTGGTACTTCAATAATTACCATCGCTTTTGCCATTTAAAAGTCACTCAGTTACAATGATGTATATGAATTCGATTCATAAAATGAAGTATTTATATAGGGCTAAGTAACAATACGATCGAAGGAAAATATCATGAATCTAGTTCTTTGTTAAATTAAAGCAACAATCACTGAAGATTATGTAGTTATCTAGTATACTGCAAGGTGTCGAATAGATGTGATGATATTCATAAAATAGGTCAAAAGAAACAAAGACGATAAGTAGGTCAACATATATGTGATAATCGAGAGGTGTTATAGAACAGTGAATACTGATAAAAATACAATGATTCACGGACCAAACATATTTAATTACTGATATTTTATTTTAAATACTGATAAGTTCATTATTTCACTAATCAAATGATAAAATTACTGACCAAATCCAATAGTTATTGATCATTCATAATAAAATACGGACCATTTAATTTGTTCCCCTTTTTTATCATTCGATGTAGAAAACATTTCTCTACTCAGATATGTAACAATATATATGATTTGTTGGAAAATTATTGAATAGCAGAGAAAATTATGTGACCACCTAGAAAATCTGTTCGAATTAAGAACAATGCGTATAAAGAAAAACATGCGTGAAGGATATCCATTCGTATCTATCTTGTCACCATGTGTATTAAACAGCACGGTTGATTGATTCACGTAAATCAACATTACTTGGAAAAAACCAAGTAACGTCGTTGAATATAAATACGCAAGGTAGCTTATGCCCTACATACACAAAAATAACTTCAATACATTCCCGTATTAATTTCTATCGTAAATGTGCCTAATTATTTATATATCGGTTTATCCACGTAACGTGACATTTTAGGCATAAGTATTTACTTCAGAATTCAAAACTAACGTTTACATTATTTTGTAGAGTAAACTCGAAATTGTAAGAAAATGTATTTTATTTTTCGAAAAATTGTTTCTGTGTTCATGAAGTGTATACACTAAGCATTAATTGCAGTTTTCTCCGTTACAATTTATTCTATCTTATTTTGAAACCATTCATGCATCTTAATACCAAGCTCCGAATTCCCACTAAAAAATGTTGTTTAAACTATCATGTATGATCTTTCTTTTCGCAAAAGAATAAACTTTTTTTCCTTTTCTTCCCATAAAGTTATTCTCAAGATAACACTTGATCAGCGTCCCTGTAGCAGCGTTACGAAAAGACCTTGTTTTGAATTTCAATGAGCCACTTACAGGATATCAGTAAACAACTAGTAGATAATAAGTCATTTTTGACAGTGGTTCTGATACGGTACTTTTTCCTCGACATACTGTCTCTTGAGCTGGATGAACGTAACGCTGTTACGAAAACCTCATCTTTGGCACTCTTTTTTGTTTATATAAGAGAGCAATAATTTCGATATTACAAGCGTGAGATAGCAACTGATATATTACTGATAGAAAAGTACCTACAACCTCACAATGATAGATTTCCCTGCTTTCAGAAAAGGATCAGCGGATTTGTTGAATTCACGCTACTTGTCATTATTTTAGAAAGATAAGATTTTATTTGACTTTATTTTTGAAATATAAACAACACATTTATTTTAATTTTATCATGTAAAGATTAAATTGGTACCCATATTTCGTATCGTTATTCTCTTATTTGTGGATTAATGTTTTCATTTTATGTGTAGCTATAGCATTTAAACTATTCGTTGATAGACATAAACAAGACAGCTTCTTCTCGATTTATTATTCAGTTTTCTTTGTAAAAGTAACCTATTTCACGAGTCGTTTTTTTTGCACAAACGTCTTATGAAACAGAAAAAAAACGACTTTTTACGGCTGTGTGCACAGAATTAATGATCAATATTGTGTGAGCAGCGTGCAATACACGGTATAAAAATTATACATTCTTCTGACGAACAGTATTATAGGCATATGCATATCTATCGACACCACCAATAATAGTCTGTCTCGCCCTCATCTATAGTTTCCCCTTGGATTCTATTTTGAGAACTATTGCTGAATAAATGTCTACTGGACTCTTATCTACAAGAAAGAGAAAAAGGTTTCGCGCATGAGAATCTTTTTAAATAGTTGATCAGCGAATACCACCCCATTGGATCCTATTGTCACATACAGTTTTTACATTACACCACTGAATCAATGAGATTTTTTCCACATAAAAGGGTAACTCGATGAGCTCCTGCTAATAGAACTGTTTTGACGATGATAACAATCGTTTAGGTACTGGGTGATTCCACTGTATATCTGGCACTTTTTATATGACTTCTTCAAAATCGAATTTGAGTATGACAGTTGTGTGGAGCATGGATAATAACCTCACATCGGTAATAAAACCATCGTCAAAACAGTTCCATTAGCAGGAGCTCATCGAGTTAAACTTTGTGTGGAAAAAATCTCATTGATTCAGTGGTGTAATGTAAAAACTGTATATGACAATAGGATCCTATAGGGGTGGTATTCGCCGATCAACTATTTAAAAAGATTCTCATGCGCGAAACCTTATTTTTTAGGTCAAAAAACTGAGTTTTGTTCTCTTCCAACGATACCCAAGATGTTCCTTATTCTTTGACTAATATAGAGGAAAACCTGACATTGGTGTTCAGCATATGTTATTCTATCGATCTGTAAAGACCATAAATGACAAAAAGACCAAAAGTGTTTTTCGAATACCTGGGGATGCCTCAGATACAAAAAATTGACTTTTTGCGAAGTACAAAATAAAATTGTGAAAAACGATCCCAGTCGATTAGGCTATTAAAACTGATATCAGTTTTTGTCTCATATTGAGTCATACACTAGTTTTGATGGATATATCGTTTTTACGCATATTGAGTGTACTACCCCCAGGTAAGGCTGAAAAAGTTTTATGGATCACTTCCGGTAGAACCAACAAGTTCCAGATAGCATCCGCAGGTGGAACTGAAAAAGTTCCAACTAAAATGCCAGTTAGGCCTGATAACTTATAGGTAGCATCCCTAGGGAGTGCCCAACAGGTTCTAAGTAGCATTCTTAGGTAGGGCATAAAATGTTCTAAGTAACGTCCCTAGGTGTGGCTCAAAAAGTTCTGGACTCTGCTCTTTTACCCAAAGAGACAGATGAACCAGATATCAACAGCTTTTCTCTGAGAAATCCTCCTCGAAAGATCACTATAAGAGTTGAAGAATTTCATAAATAATCTCTAACTATGATCACTAGAATAATCCGAATTACCCTGACGGATTCTAATTTATTATAATGCTTCCATTTCTTTTTTATAATATTTATAGGACGACCGAAGAAACCGATAAAAAATGTATTGTATAATTCGCATGTTGACTGTTAGTTCTTTTCATGCTTAATAAAATAATAAGGTTAAGAACTTTAATGGAATTAGATGTCGGCATTCTAGATGATATAGCGGTGTTTGAGCTCATAGATATGAGATGCCAAATCTTGTGGTCTCAATTCGGGTAAACTCTTTTCCCACAGTTTGCTAGCGGACCATTGGAAAATTGCCGTATGAGGTGTTTCTTGGATTTTCGATGTTGGAATTATTTGGACCAAAAACTGGCATATTTTTCTTTGAGACATATGATCGATGAGTGTAAGTATTTTTATAAACAACAAATGGAATTGTATTCTGATTCATCATATTTCTAATGGAACACATTTAATAGTCAATATATTATGTTTCTTCGGGAAACATTCACAGAAGAACCATCTCGTGTCCTAACATTTCTTCTTTGTTCATGACGTTAATACACAAAACTTATAATTTGTAGTGAAGGTCATATTACACAGTACATACTTCTATCTTTACAAATGGTTAAATCTCGAGAGAGCATCAAGACTCTGAAGTTAGTTCCTTCCATAAATAATCATGATTAATTCCTACAATCTGGTTCATGCTTCATATTAATGGTTTTTCCGTTAAAATTTTTTATTAAGCTGTGTCATACAGTGGCTATGCGTATGAACTTTCCACCTTATCTCTCTATTCCTTGCATATGATGCAGCTTAGAAAAGTTTAACAAATGATAAAAGAAAACTGAGGCGTTAGAGACACAATTCTCGATTTTCAAATATGAATGCATATTTCAAATACAGGTATTAATCTAATCGAGTAAATCCTGAACTTCAGTTATTCGGCTTGCTTTTTAGACACTTTTCACAATTTTCCATCGGCAAGCGGATTTAGTCTTCATCATACATTCTTAATTTCAGATATATCTCACAACTTTTCGAGTGAAAACTGTTAACTTTCTTATACGTGCCACTACGAGCAGCATCCGTATAAAAAAATCCATGAAATCACCTCCAAATAGGCTGTCAGCTTCCCTACAGGGCGCCACTCCCCGCTCGACGTTAACCTGCTCTTTCATTCTTGTGTAATCTCTATAGCAACCAACCTATATCTGAATTCCTATGAGAGAGATCATCCTGTTACTGAGTATTTCTATACATTAACTTCTTTAATCCTGTCACAATCTACAAACAATCTAGATCAATGAGAGATCGTTATAAAAAACATCTTATTAGCTAAATTCCGAGCACGAAAAAGATCTGATTCATCGAAAGCCTCATGTCGAAAACCTATGATTGACTGATTTCCCTGTGTGAAATATCATTTTTTTGTCCTTTGATATTTTTTTGTCCCCGTAACAAGACTGCAAATCTATTTTATTTCATATGACCCTCTCTTCAGTCGAGGGAACAAGAAAAAAAAATGCTTTGCTGAAGTTTTTCTTGTCCGTATATATATAAACAACCAGGTATCTATAATTTCATAGGTTCTTGATAAAAGCAAGAGGAGAGATTCAATAAAAATTGATATGCATCTTTTTGTTTCAATATGGATATACTATGATTAACTGATTCATTTGCTATGAGAGCACGGTGAACATTTCATGTTGATTTGGGCTTTATTAGGAAACATAGGCAGTTTCACATGACATTTTGAGCAATGGTAGGGCCACATAGTCACTCCTATAAGTTTCACTTTGATCGGTCGAACCTTTTCCGTACTTTGGTACTCAGTTATATACGTCCTATTGGACCTTCTATAGATGAAACAATCATTCATTTTAGACAGAATATACATATGCTTTCACAGTTGGTTTATATACCATTCGATAGAGAATTCAATTCTGAACAAAAAATTCCTAATACTCTTAATATGTGGTCATGTAAAAGACTTTGCTGAAACCCTGTGTATCTTCGATTTCCACTATTTCTCGTAGAACCAGAATCATTCTTTTGGGATCAATACAGATCATCACTAGCTAGAAAAATGTCGGAATCAGTGGGTACAAAACCATTGTATTGTGCGTATTGTGTGAGAAATACTCGTCAATATAGATTGCGAGTTGTAAAAGGCCACAGATACTAATATTCGTTTCAAGATATAAGAGACCTTACTCTAAATTGAATAACTTTTGATAGGAACAAGATAGAGAGCTGCGGTTTTCACTATTCGAAAGAGAAATAGTGGGGCTTCAAATCTATGCTAAAACTTCCTTAGTTTATAACTGATCAATTAGATAAATTCTTTGAGAACATTTTTTTAGCATTATTCTAAAGGCATTTTCTGTTCACCTTTTAGTTTTAACATGATTAGTTGATAGAGAAAATTTTTTCTTTTTCGATCTATGTAAGGTTGAGATCTCTACCTTCTTCCTTTCAAAAGTTACAGGGGTTTCGTGAAGACTCTGGATTTTGGCCATTTTAGCCTAAATGACTGTGAAAAGAGTCAAAACAGAGATAATTCACCACATTGAGTGTAGTAATGATATTTGTTTTCAGTTTCAAAGCATTACGCCATCTCTATATTGAGATCCCTAAATTTTGGTCTTATAAAGCGATCTTTAGCAGTGTACTAAATTCTCAATATAGAGATGGCGTATTGCTTTCAAACTGAAAACAAACATCATTACTACACTCAACGTGGTGATTTATCCCTGTTTAGACCCTTTCCAAAGTCATTTAGGCTAAAATGGCCAAAATTCAGAGTCTCCACGAAACTCTTATAACTTTTGAAAGGAAGAAGCTAGAGATCTCAACCTTGCGTAGATCGAAAGAGAAAAATTGTCTCTATCAACTATAGTCCAAACAATTAAAAGTCCTACTTAGAATTTGATTTTATGATGATATATTTTCTTGTTCTTTATATACTATAGGCTGATATAGATTGGTCATTTACCTATCATTATAATTCTCTAGTAGTCCTCTATCTATAGTATGTATCTTAGACTTTTATCTCTTTCTATTTGCACACACTCGCTGTATAATTTCAAGTATATCGAATTTTCACATGCTTTTACAAGTTTAATTTTCATTTGTACACTAAACCTTATTTAACAGATTTTAAATATGGAATCTATACACAAGACTATATACTAACATATCCATGCATAACTTTTTATATTATGCTTTCTTTCTTCTTTTATGACATATAGAGTATTTTAGGTTACTTCTGTATTTCGAGGACGCCCTCAGTTTCAACCTCAAGCTCATTGTCACATTCAATTAATATCATGATATGTAACAATTAGTATGAGGGTATCTTCGTACTGTACAAATACCTACTGTAATAATGGAGAATCCTGATACTATCAATGATCAGGTGAATGAACTTGATAGTTTTATGGGTGAAATGGAAGATGAATACAAAGAAGAAGAGAAAATGGAGAAGGAGCACAGCTCATAACACAACAAGATCCACACTCCTTTGTAGATACATAATTAGCTTTTATTAATTGCTTCTATGTGAATTGTATCATCTGGTGTATGTAGCATAAATTGAACTTTGGCAGTGCATGTACTATCTTTCTTTTTTCTGTTTCGTTCTTTTACTGGGCTTGTTTTATATTAGACTGGTTCATATTATTAGGTACTCCTAGGCATGTTGTATGCTCCTATGTGATAGCACATTACAACTCCTTCCTATAGTATTCAAATAAAACTTTACGCATAATACAATGGGTTTATACCCACTTATTCCGACATTTTTCTAGCTAGTGATGATCTGTATTGATCCAGAAAAAATGATTCTGGTTCTACGAGAGATAATGGAAATCGAAGATACACAGGGTTTCAGCAAAGTCTTTTACATGACCACATATTAAGAGTATTAGGAATTTTTTGTTCAGAATTGAATTCTCTATCGAATGGTATAAAATCAACTGTGAAAGTATGTGTATATTCTGTCTAAAATGAATGATTGTTTCATCTATAGAAGGTCCAATAGGACGTATATAACTGAGTGCCAAAGTACGGAAAAGGTTTGACGGATCAAAGTGAAACTTATAGGAGTGACTAGTGACTATGTGGCCCTACAATTGCTGAAAATGTCATGTGAAACTGCCTACGTTTTCTAATAAGGCCCAAATCAACATAAAACGTTCATCGTTCTTTATGTCTGATTTCTATCGTGTTATTTTGTATCCATTCGAGCAAACTTCAGAAATATTGGTTGAGCAACATTTTGCTGCGACCTATCACAATTGATTTGCTATAACTCTGAGAATGTGATAAAATGAATGTCGGTTACTTGATTGAGTAACACAATGTTATAATAATTCATAATTTGGTAAGGTCGTAACATAGTAGTATGATTAAAAGTCGCAATTTTTTTATCATTCAATATCATGTTCTATGATTATTGTAGAGTGTTTTGTTCTCAAATTTAATTTAAATATTTGCAACAAATATAATTAAATAATGAAATTCATTTTTTATCAATTCTTTTTATTCTTATTTATTCTCATAAATTTATTTCAATGCCAAAATAACGGAAACATAATTAACAGTAATCAAAATATTTATCAACAATTATACAATGCTACGCAACGAGCGGCATCATCAGTAGCTCCTCCAGTTTGTTTTCAAATTTTATTTAATGTAAGTGGTATACAATCTCAATTTATATCATCAAACGGTTTAACTGGTCGTGTTTTACCAGCTGGAACATTCACAACACGAATTTTAGCTCTCGAATATTTATATGCGATTCTTTGTCCAATACCAAATTTTCCAGCACCAGACAATGCTATTGAAACAGCCGAAGCAAAATATATAACTTATCATCCAGAATATTTCATTACACAATTTGAACTCATACTTAATTTAACTCGTAATAAACGACTAAGTTTTCTTGCAAGGACAGCTTTTGATCAAGACTATAAATTATGTGGTTATGATGCTCAAGTACGAAATCCTGGCTTGACGCTTGATACATATACAAATGAAGAGCATCAAGCGAGCATACGTGCCTTATGTAATGTTGCACAAATATATTGTAATGGAACATTACAACAATATGAAAGTGTTAATCAATGTTTACAATATTTAACAACAAATGTAACTTATGGTTCATACGATAGAGGTGATCAGGGAAGTGCTGTTTGTCGTCTTCTTCATATAAGAATGGTTCCCATTTCACCATCTATACATTGTCCACACATTGGTCCAACTGGAGGAGGTGCATGTACTAATAAAACAATTGACTTCTATTATGATCAACCAGATTTTCTTGCTTGTGCTTATAAATATAGCCAGAATCTTTTTTCAGGAGGAGATTGATGATTTTAGAGGTGAGGGAAGGATGCAAAGGTACTTCCCGTCACCTATGCTCCATCTCTCTCTCTCTATCTGTTCCATGGACAATTACTCATCTTTGTGCTTCTTTGTTTTCCCTCTTCTTTGTCACGCTCTTTTACTTTGTATTTCGTTATTCGTTTCTCTTTAGTTATTTTTTTTCATCATTAAAATACACTTATCTTCCTCCACTCAACTCATGTCATCTGTTAACTACTAAACTTTTTGGCTGCCACCTTCAGTCAACAACTTATTCAGCTAGTCATATTACTACTGCCCATTTCAAAATAAAAGGCGGCTGGGTAGTTTTTGAACAACTTTTGATGGGAACAAGATAGAGAGCTGCAACTTTCTCCGTTGGAAAGAGGCTGATCCAGCGCATCGATTCATATAAAATATTGAGACTTATTATATAAATAAATAGTGACTTATAGTCATCTTGAAAGAACAGGCGGTTGCTCTATGAAGATAAGGGAAATTCTAAACTTTGAGAAAAGGATTAGAATCGGGAGCTGACCAGCTACAAAAGTGTATGCAAGATTTGATTGAAAATTTTAGTGCTTTGGAAGTTCTCGGTACGATATCCGACAATTCGACTCCATTTTGCCAGTAGTTTCTATAAGAAAATTCAGTTTTTTGAGATTTTTTCCTAAAAAAATCAGACTTGTTTTGACAAGATTTTTTATACAATTATTGCAAGAAGTTTCAAAAGTCTAAGTTAGAAGTCATCGTCTTATATGGTTCGATGCGCTTTTATCCGCTCTTTCCAACGGTAAAAACTACAGCTCTCTACCGTTTTTCTATCAAAAGTTATTCAAAAAATACCCACCCGCCTTTTATTTTGAAATGGGCAGTAGTTTACTGCATGATCGGCAAGACCACCATCACGATTGTAATATTGTTATTTAAAATCTCAACTATTTTTTATCTTTTCTGAAAAAAAGCGTTCTACGGCGCTTAAAAAATGCTTAAAAGTTTGTTTGTTTGTCCAAGCCAATCAGATGAGAGATTGATGGTTAAAAGAACATACTCGGCCCAAACGAAAACTATGTATGTCTGATAACTGAAGTCTCATACACCGATCTTAGATTTCTATTTGGTATAACTGCAGCCAATCAATGTCTCAATGTGAAAATTTCGACCAATCAAGTTTCTCGACGTGGAGATTTCGAGGAGCGGGTGGGAATGTGAGACCAGTTACCATGACGTATTTCGACTTATATACGGATCTCATCAGATGGCTTTTTCTCTAATTCGATTCAAAATGTTTTTTATTATTTAATTTAAAGATGACAATGTAAAAAATAGTTGACGCCTATGCCCCCTATGTAATTTCGTTTGGTTTTAGTATTTTTTGTTTGTGGCTAGTATGACGAGTCGAAAGCACCATACGGAACTTTGAACTTTTCTAGTTTAAATAAGGTCAAAAATTGAAGCCTTTTATATAGAAATTACCGAAAAATTACTAGTATTTCGAGGTTTTAATTATAGAAACACAATGTAAATCGAAGATAAACACGATAGCCCAAATCAACATTGAAAAAAATACAACAAACTCTCGCTTTCTTCGAAAATATGTATCGGGTTGTGCATCACCTTTTTCTAGGGGGGTGATAACATGATTTCAAAAAGAGTAAATTGGATATTTTTTAGATAGTTCGATAGAGCTCGTCGAACTCTACAAAACTGTATATACAAAATTTTTTTGCGCGAATTTGCTGAAATAAATACAGTAGGGTGCAAAAACAATTGCCGCTAGTATTCGACAAAGTTATTTCGCTAAAGATAATAAATATCAAAAGCTTCTTTTCGTACATAGTCCACACACCATCGAGTATACAAATATAATAAGTGACAGCTACCTTGGCTTTCGTACAGGTCAAAAAGAGGAAAATAGTCTGTCTTCATCGCTATACTCAAAGTAACTTAGGCTCATTTTCTCCATGCATATGAATTCTGTTACGACTTAAAAGTTGCTTTTGGAGTAAAGTGAAATCAGCTATGAGTCTTACTTTGGATCCGAATTTTATAGCCGAAATTTCAGCTTGATATAATGGTACAGCCAAGAAATAAACCAAATGTCACCTCATCGAATTGCGACCCATATTTGCAACTGAAGATGCATTCTGAGAAGTTTTCATTTGGAACCAAACTCATCTATTAGCTGAGTTGTATCCACTCTAAAAATTTTAATTCGATTGAATGAACTATTATTGAGAAAATGTGAAAATCGAAGTAGAAATACCGTTTGTGCATAGACTTATATTTCATTAGATACTATGAGCAAAGAACTCCGCTAATAATACGATTTTCACTGCTCAACGGTCGTCCTAGTCTCGGTTTTGTAACATGCCTATTTGATACACAAAAAACAGGTAGTATACGAATCGTGATGCCTTTCGGCCAACATAATGACACTTGCAGAGATCTCGGTCATGCTGCACTCCATAACACCTGCTTGACTATCCAGAAAAGTTTCAAAAGGATCCATCCATACGCTCGTCAGATAGAGCTCAAGAAACTGCATGTGTGCAACGGCAATATTTTTAATTTGGAGACTTTGCTCTATGTGACTGTAAAAGAATCAGCTTTATAATATCTTGTACAAGCTTATAATTTAGATTGATACTTGTGCCAAAGTTTATGCATCGGTCTTCTACTATATAAAGATGACATAAACTGACGGAGAGCGGCATCTTTTTTTTAGAAATTAATTTTAATTTGCTTTTTGAAATTTCCCTCATTACAATTAACGTGAAAAGTTCCATTAAAAAAAATTTTATTTTTTCCATCTTTTCACATTCATCTTTAAAGTTTTATAAGTTTTATTTAAGTAAAATGAAAATTAGTTTTTATTTTTAATTAATAAAGGAAAATCTTAATTGAGTAATTAAAAAAAATCTGTGTAGAGTAAAATATTCTGATTAGTTGATGTTAACATCAAATAGATATAAGATAAAGGATTAACCGATCACAATGCGTAAATCAACTTCAGTCGATCCCACATTTTCTCGGTGTGTGGTATAGAACCTGTGCGCAACAAACACAAGCAAAAAAGTGAAACAATAGCAAATCACACATGATTGGCCCTGAAATTTTCTGATGGGGCCCGATATAGCATAGATACTATTCGATAGAGAAAATTATTCTCTATCGAACTGTGTATTTGGTTTTTTCCGAAAAAGTGTCTAGTAATGACACAAAATGTCATTAAAGATGAGATTATAGCGACCTCTTAATGATATACTTTGTTTGTATTGAGTTAAGTCTCATTATTTGCCACCTAAAAATAAAACCAAAAACACAGTTCGATAGAAAATAATTTTCTCTATTGATTAGTACCAAAATTATATCTAGTCCCGTTCAAAAAACTAAGGGATCAATCATAGAGCATTTGCCATTGATTCGATTACTCATCGCCCTCAGCGTCCACACCAGTGATTGAGGTCTCATTATGTTATGTTTTATGTATTTACAATTGATTGGATCTATTTTCTCTAATCATTATTCAAATGTATGTTGCAATTTTGTATATTGTTGATTATAAATATTTTTTTATTATTTATTTGTCCTATTTTTATACATAATAATATTTTCCTTCTTCTTTTACTCATTTATTGAATGATAATCATATTAACTTGATTTTTTTTTCTTTATTTAAACAGAATTTCCAAATTGACATTTATAAATTTATTCTTTTGTTTGTTATGGAATACTAAAGGTTCAAATATATAACATATAAAACAAAATATTAAACGAAAATTTGAATCTTTTTTAGATAAAATGTGCAGACAAACAACATGTTCAAAATGTGGAAAACCAACATGGGCTGGTAATTATTCATAAAATTTTTTTCAATTTGATTAAATAAAAATAATTTATATATATTAGGTTGTGGTCAACATATTGAACAAGCATTACGAGATGTTCCTGTAGATCAACGATGTAAATGTGAAAAAAGTCAAATGGAGCGATTATGCATTTTATTATAAAGACTTTTTTTGTTTTTATATGTCAAATTCAACTAAATAAATATTACTAATTACCATCCATTGTTAACTTTTTCATTATTAATTAAATAAATTAATTTTATATTTGTCAAAATTAAGATAATTTATATTTCTATAAACATAACATTACATAATCAATATTCATTATTTTTTGAATTTATTTTATTTTTATTTAAAATTATATTTGTATCAAGATTAAAATACTCAATTAGACTATATTAAACTAGAAGCCTCTAAGAAATGTTAGACTTGTGGGATGCGTGCTCAAGCTGTACCTTCCTGTACTCTTCTGTATTCTCATTGTAGTTCTCTGTACATCCATTGAACTTCGAAAGTCTATCGTTTTCACCCTTAGTTGAACTTCAATATCAGAGGAAAAATTAATTTAACCCCTTTACCGGCGATTTTTGGACCCGTAAAGTTCTTTTGAAGATTAGAACTAATGATAAAATTCTCTCTTGAAGAAACAGATAAACTGTGTTACTTAACCCTTTCAATCCCGGATGTCATCTCGTAGATGACATGCAGAATAGAAAAGAAATATTTTGCGTTCTGTCGTCTTCTTAAACGATGATATCATATGATATGTTTCAAATTCAATTTGTTCATCACACGTGGCTCTTCTTATAACAGCAATTTCTTGTCTTTTTTATGTTTACCCTAATGAGCCTATATTTCAAACGCAGCTGATTATGACGACAGAATGCAAGAAAGAGAGATTTAACGATTTTTTTCGTGCTTGTATAGAACGAAAGAAAACTTCGGGATTGAAAGGGTTAATCTTGAGTAACTGTAAATTAATTTCATCTATACAGTATCATTCTTCTTTCTACCAGATTCATTGATCTTAATTTATCATAGTTCTGTGACCAATCATATGAAAGTTCCTAAAGAAGAGAAACACTTGTAAAAAAATAATATAGATAATCTTAAACTTCAAGACTACTTTACAAAAATAATAATAATAAAAATCAGTATAACTAGTAATGAAAAGTTTAAATTTTATATGATTTTCCCTATTTTTGAATAATCAACAACAAGTAAAACACGATATTTTGCTCTTGTCAACTCTCTTCAACGTCGATCATAATCAGTCAAAACCAGAATATACCTAATTCACTATACAATTCTAATGTATAAATAATGAATAATTAATTTTCAGTATAAAACCTAAAACATCATTAATATCACTTTATGTAAAAGTTATTTTTTTTTAAATCAAATATTTAATTTGTAAAGTAAATGTACTATGCAAATAAAAAAATGATCATGAAATATAAAAATGATGTAATTTACATTGTTTTAATGAAAAATTTTCCACAGAGATATGGTGTCGAAAGTGAAATACATGTTATGATTCATCATGAAAAGAATTTTTTGGAGAATGCTTTTGAAATTCATACAATGTTTTGGAATTTTTCATTACATGAAAATGATTAATTTTACGCCATGATAATAATTTGCAACGCATAAAAACATTTTCCTAGACAAAATCAAAATTTAATCAAACCCATATGGTTAAAACAATGGAAAAAAATTCACCGTCTATGTGACCTGCAGACTTACGAGGGAACTTTCCAGCGTATCTAAACCCTTTAGGTAGGAAACTGCAAAATGACTTTTTTTCAGTCTCAGTCTCGATGGAAATTCTTTACTGGTCCTGATTCCGATCCCGGTCCTACTAAAAATTTTTCCCATGACTTTGATCTTCACTACGTAGATATGGTTCTGTTTCTAAACTCAAGTAACATTTTTTGTGTACTCAAAAAGTTCATACACTCTAGAATCAATCAGTATGTCTGACCCTGCGTTTACACGATAACTCTTTACAATTACATTCGATTGAGATGATATTTTGTGCATAGAATTGTCTCATCAATATTTCGGTCAAGAGAAGAAGATGAGAAAGATCCGTCTAGAAATGGATGAATTAGAGAAAAAATTGTCATTATTGACCATACTATACCTGAAGGAGTGGAATACAGAGATTTTTTCAAAAACATTTCTTTTCTCAGAATTATTCACAACATATATAAGTCGACTCAGTTTTTAACGGTGATTTCGAATCTGATATTAGTTTTGAACCAAATCGTAGCTTTCTAACAAAACATCGCCCGAAAAAGGTCTTAAAGTGCACAGAAATTGCATCCCGGAACCAAATTGCCTATATATGTTTCAGATGACCAATAGTTTTCAAGTTTCCCAAATGCTTGCTATTGAAAGGTAAAAACCCGAGTTCGATAGCTATTAATACTGGTGATTTATTAGGAAAATACTGATACATGTATCTATCATATATCTCTTATAAATTCATAATGTTGATTACGATCGTTATCTCTCCAGATACCAACGCCAATCCATTCTGAAATAACACTTTCTACCCAGTTTTTCCAAGCTAAACATGAATATGAACTCAGATTCTGTAATTTCTAAAGATATTGTATCACTTTTGAAGTAAAGTCAATAATCAATAGATAAGATCGCCTACAATGTGCTCCATGTGAGTTTGGCTTCCCAGTTTTTTTTATCTTTACAAATTAGTGGCAAGAAATGTGTCTTGACGGGATCTGTCTTGTGGGAAAATCAGTCTAGTACTTCTATCAGATAACTTCCTTATTTGAGTAGAATGAATTTGTAGACTAAACTATTTTCTGTTCAATTGAGACGTCCTCGAGCTCAAATGGACAAGTCGTTCACGAGATACGGTCTCGAGGATGAGGACAGACTCGACAATTATTTTTTAGATAGTTTGATAAAATCAATTTTTCGTCATTTCTTTTTAATTTTTGAGGTACACATAACACTCGGATTTAAATCCGACGTTTCCATAGAGAATGACAATAAACAACATACAGATAGATTCTTTTTTCTGGTTGTATCACTCTTGGATTTGACTGAAAAAAGTTGTCTAAAATTGATTATTTCTGTACTCTTGTTGTAGACATTCTGAGGCCTACAAAAAAATTCCTTAATAATCTCGAGAAACTTTTTGATCTAAAAAATATACAAAAGACAGTACTACGTTGTGTGTAATATCATTTTTTAAATTATTCTTCAACATATCGTATACCTTATGATAATGACGTTTTTAAGTGCATCCATTCATGATTTTTTGATTGATTTTACAAAAGAAAAGCTGACACAATAAATATTTCAATCAATCGTATCTTGCATCATTTTAAATTATACTTATCTCGCAGAAATATCCTTCGTTAAAAAATCGAAAAGTATTCAAGTTGGTTTTCTCCAATGTAAACTTGACGAATTTTGTTCCCAGAGAAATAAAGCACATGGTTGTCTTATTTACCTTTATTTTGCTGTTTCTCTCGTCACACACATGTTATTTTGAAAGACAAATACTTTTTCATTCTGTTGCACGACTCACGCTAAAACATCAATTTGGCGAATTATTGTCGTTCGTATAACAATAAACGTTGTTGAAGCCTGTTGAAGGTATGCTTTTTTTCCATATCATCGAAATTATCGAACTATGATATTTTTTTGCGAAATTGTTTTATGATATGTCAATATATATTAATCGATTCTATTCAATTTTGCAAAACACATTTAAGAAGAATTGTTGAAGTATATAGAGATAAAAATCTGATCCTCCAGCTCTCCCATAGATCGTAATGAAATCTCAATGGATTGTTCATAGAAGTAAATTTGATTAATATATAATTAATAGTGATCTCATCCAAACTTTTTCTTTATACTGCAAAAAATACTCATGTCAACGAGATTTTTCATTTGATGTAAGATAATACTAGCCTTGTTGAAAACCATCCAATGAGTCATTTTAAACGCTTTATATGCCATTTCCTCCTTTGCTACTGTTTTGAAAAGCAACAGAATTAAAGTTTTGATATTTAACGGTAAATATATTTGATTAACATTTTTTGCTCTATGTGTAATAGATTTACAGTGATCTCGATAGAAAAATGGACAATGAACTTCTTTTGTCGAATAGTTGTGACCAGCAAATTAATTCGAATTTACAAGAAAAGAATGACATTTCAAACGCATTGATATTGCAAAACGAAGTTAATAGTAAGTTATCAATATTCATTCAATGTCATACACATTTACACCATTTGTTTATTGAAATTGGGTGTCTAATCATGCATATGTTTGACAAGGTCATAAAATACTATTGTTTTATACTGCCAGTGATTTATCTAGTGGGTGGGCATGAGAGGGCTGACCTAACCGAAAGCGAAATCTAGATAAGATACTGCTGACTAAGGCGAATAGATGTTGACCACCCAAAAAACAAAATCTGAATAAAACACAATATAATGGTAAATGGAAAGGACAGGGGACGTTAAGCAATGAAACCAGTCTCTCTCCAAAATCGTTTTTTTTTCTTTTCAAATGGTGTATAGAAATCTTGGAAGTTAGTTGCCATTTATTTGAGATCATTTTTACACGATTCAATTTTTGAGATCGCTGCCTGAAAACTCAGTATGACCTAGGTTTTATGAAACCATAGGGTATAATCTTCATATCAGAAGTCTTTGTATGCTTGCTTAGTGCGTTCAATCCGATTTATATATCGAATGAAAACTTTCGCTTTCCTTCATCGATTGGTATATAGACTTTCCAGAAAATAATGTTCGTTGGGGGTTTTCTATAGACTATACTGTAAATGACTAAAAGTTCTGTTTTGTGTTGGTACTTGAGAGTTTTTGATGACAATAATGAAGTCTCTTGATGAAGCAAACATCATATTTGAAATCAGCACCCAAAACAGGACTTTTTACTATGTTTGAATATTGTTCACTTCAAAAGAGTGCTTTCCTCATGACTTAACCCAGATGAAATAGCACCATTTTGTAGAGCTTTCTAAGGGCTATCATATGATGTATAATCCAGAGTGGATGACTGCCGTCCCGAAACTAAAGATGGCTAGTTAGTCATAGATATTTGCACTTTCAGATAGATCAATATACAGTATAGTCTATAGAAAAACCCAAATGAACATCATTTTCCGAAAAGTGTATATACCATTCGATGGAGGAAAGTGAGAGCTTTCATTCGATATATAAATCAGATTGAACACACTATGCAAGCATACAAAGACTGCTGATGTGAAGATTATACCTTATAGTTCCGTAAAACCTGGGCCGTACTAAGTTTTCAGGCAGCGGTTTATAGATAGAATCATGTAAAAATGATCTCAAATAAATGGCAATTAACTTCCAACACTTCTATACATCATTTGGAAAGGGACTGATTTTATCGTTTAACCTCCCCTCTCCTCTGTGATGTTTCTTGATTTTATTCTATTACGATCATATTAGGTTCTTTCATCGGTAGTATGAACAATAATGAGAAAATTACATTCGAAATATTTTCCGATGAACTAATTCTAATGATCTGTTGTTATCTCTCATCGACTGATATTTTATATGCAATAAATAATTTAAATTCTCGTTTAAACACAACAATTATGCAGTTTCGATCTTCTTTAAGTTTATCGAATACAAGTTGGTCACAGTTTCAGTATCTGATTTCATCAACGGCAATTCTTGAACAAATTGAAGTTTTAACAGATGATAACAGTCAAGCTCAATGCATAACATCAGTCATTTGTTCAAACATTTCAAAATTCATTTATTTAAAAAAATTATACTTGTTCGATATTACAAGTGATGAATTGTTTTATTTATGTTCTGAGCAATTTAAATATTTGGAATATCTAGAAGAATTCAATGTTACTATTGATCGATCTAATAAATTTTCTTTAACTGATCTTGAAGCCACAATTATGTTTATCAATATTTTTAGTAAAATCACATTGAAAAAAAGTTATTTTGAAATACCCAGACATTTTTGTAATCTTACCGAAATAATGAAAAAACATGAAAATCTTCCTCGCATCAATATAAAGAAATATACTTCTCGTTTAGAATCAACAGATGATTTGTTTTTGTTATTCAAATTGGCACCTTATTTGGAAAATTTAGTGATTAAATTTGAAAATATTGGTATTCATCCGTTTGAAGATTTAAATACTTCTTTATTATTATCTTTACGTAATGTTCGTTTTTGTTGGTTTCATAGTCGAGAAATAACATTTTCATTCGTCGAACGACTTTTATCTTGTATACCAAAGACTCTACAAATTTTAGGTTTGGCTGCAGATACATATGATAAAACTTTTCTAAATGGTCAAATTCTCGAGCAATACTTAAAAGTACAATTTCCTAGCCTTCAACGATTTGATTATTTCATCACTTGCCTGAATATTTTTGTTGATCAAATCGAAGTATACATTCATTCAGTACTGATTTCTTCTTAATAGAAAAACAATGGTTTATTAATTGTTATCCGAATACAGCAAATGCTTTTCATTTACATACAATTCCACTTGTTTTTAAAAAAATCTCAACATATGATGCACCAAACGCTGTAGAAAATCTCAAAACTACGATGAGTAAAGATAGAAATTCATTATTAGAGGCACACAAACATCTACATACTCTTGATATTCTGAAGTCAACATCGAATTCTATGGCTCTACAATTGTTTAATTTTTGTCCAAATTTGAAATGTTTGATTCTTCAAAAATGTACTATCGGTAAGTTTATTAAAGAAAAACACTTTCAAAACAATTAGTAAGTGAGAATCTCACCATGAGTCGAGGATGTACTTTTCTTTTCGTTCTCAAATATTAACTATTCCATTTTTATTTAGATGTAAACAATACACAGTCATTACTTGCTTCAGAAAGATTAACAAGGTTAAAGGAAAAATTTTCGGCTTTATCAAATTTACGAACATTAATTGTAAAGGATGGTTATGATAACTATGAATTTCTCCACTATATATTAATGAATACACCATATCTGCAAGAAATATCTTCCGAAATAAATATAATTTTAAATTTTGAAAATAATTTTAAAGAATCAGTTCTATGGTCTTCGTTGAAAATTCGAATCAAACAACTCGATCTAAAAATCATTGATGAATATAATGAACAAATAATCGATAAACTAAAGGAAATTTTTGTATTATTTTCAAATGTGAAATATTTTAAGTTGAAGTTTGAATTACAGCTGCCACCAGAACTTTCAAATCTCTTTACTTTAATAATAACAAATCTTCAAGATCTGGTATCGTTTACAATCGAAACTAATTCTTCTCTAACAATTCAACATTTAAAACAAGAATATAAAGAGATTATAGCAACATTAATGAACAAAGAAGAAAGTGAATTTTATTTCGAAATTGATACTTATCTATTAACTCTATGGATATAATTTTAAACTTTTTTGTTTTATTATTTAAATTATATTTAATCGATTCGTGTTGAAGCTGATTTAAATCGTTTAGACTCTTAATCGAATATTGAGATTTTCTGGGAGGTAACGAAAGTTAATCGATTTCAGCGGGACAAAGATTAATTAAGTTTGTAATTGGTTATTCAGGTTTTCTGAAAGAAAATCTATTTTAATCGATTTTTTTAGTTTTAATCAATTATAATCGATTAAAAAGTAAGAATAGGGTCAAACTAAGTAAAACGTAAGAATAGATTAAAATCGATCAAGAGGTAAGTGCTACACTAAAATCCGTTTAAGAAATGATCAAAGATTAAAGCCTAAAATTTTCCACTGAGATGCTATGTAGCTTTTTTTCTCTCTTTTTCTTTTCTTCACTCGTCATTATGATTTGTGTTATCAAGCCCAATAACCTTATTTATTTCCATTTTTTTGGTTGATGGGGAGTTATGTTACAGTGAGAAAGCGTATATGTTCTTCTACATTTTCTCTAAAGTACGTTACACTGATATACTCTATTCACATGCTTTTCTTTTTGCTTATTTTTTTTAACATTCCTTTTTTTTCATCATTATTCGAGCCGAAATAAAGATAAAGAAGAATCGAATAAAGGGAGCTGTCATAGATAGGATAAGAGAAAAGAGAAGAATGAAAAATAATATATTTCTTATCGATATCATTTTTCTTTCGTTTATTCGATATATTTGCACGCTCATCTATATGTGCACATGACTTATCCTATTTTTATCATCGTGTTACATTATTGACTGTTCTCTTTTGTGTATCTCATTCTGTCTCTTTCTCTTTTCTTCTATACTTTCGTATACTTTTTATTCATCATCATTTATTTTTTTTTTAGTACTGGCATTATCCTGTTGTATTCATAAAACGATATATTCGGTTGTTGTCTCATAGAAACGTCTTCGTAAATTGTTCTTAATTCATCAAAATGGGCATTGACGTTATTGGAAATATAAATTATCTAATTTCTACGACAGATGAATGTACCCCTTGGTTTGCGAATTTTTCAGTACCAATGCCTGTAAAATCAAATATGATACAAGCATCAGTTCCCGTAACTATTCACGATTTACGTGGCAAGGAGAAAAGCGTTAATCTTGACACGAATGGTTTCGAAGTAATGAAATACAATGGATCTATACAGGAAGAATTTGATGAAAATACTGAAGCACAAAAAACTTATTTTGAAGAGATTAGTGACCTTCTCAAGAAGCGACTTGATGCCTCTCGCGTGGTTATCTATAATTATGTTTTTCGATCTCGAAATTCTCCACTTTTTGATGAACAGTGTGATAAACATCATAAAAATCCTGTCTTTCATCCTCATGTTGATGCCGATGAAACTGGAGTTCGAGGATACGTAGAAAAAAAGTGTGGGAAAGAAATTGCTGAAAAAGCAAAAAAAACCAGACTTCAAATGATTAATATCTGGCGTCTGTTAGGTTCCAATCCAAGTACAGATAAACCATTGACAGTTTGCGATTATCGTTCCATTGATATTGACAAAGATATTCAACCACTCATAATTCGACGATCCGATCAGAGTGTAACAGCATACACATTATCTCGCAATGCTAAAGATGATCATATGTGGTATTATTTGAGCAACATGAAATCTGATGAAATGTTACTCTTTAAAATATTCGATAGCAAACCTGATGTTGCTCAATTTGTCTTTCATACGGCTTTTAAAAATGACAATGTTTCCATGTCTAACGTAGAACAGAAGAGTCTTGAAATTCGTTGTTTCGTTTTCTATGATGAATAATAATGATACATTCTTACCGTTGACTCATTATATATAATATAAATTTTATTTCCTGGCTAAGGCATCGTTCTATATAAATTTGTTTATAAAAAAAGATGAAAATAAATCTTGCTATTCTATCCTGTATATTCTAATGGACAAAAACCAGGTCCATTGACAGGTGCAGCTGGTATACCTCGTCTTAAATATCGACAACGATGTTCTTCAAGTCTTGGAGCTGCTAAATCTGGATCTTTAATATCAGCAGATGACCATAATCGTTCAGCAGCAGCTGCTGCTCGAGGCCATGTTGTTGAAATAATATTAGTTGTATCAACAAATTCTTGAAAAGAAAAAATGTTTTTTTTCATGAAAAATTTTATTTTCTATTGAATACATACCACCCCACATACAAATTTCTCCACCGATAACTAATTTTTTCTGTTCTTTAGTACCTAGAAAAAAAAAGATCCACTTCCGACATAAATAAAAATTATTAAAATAATCTACCTGTGAAATTATATGGTTCACATTGATAATATTTAATCCAATCTTTTCCATATGAAATTAAATTTAAATACCTATAAAAATAAAAAGAAATTTATTTCAAATAAAAAACAAATTAATTAACCAGCATGTTGATAAAAGAGTTCTATAACCTAATTTAGTAACTCGTTCCATTTCTTCACGTTGAGGTTCCTTAAAAATAAATTTTTATATAATTAAAAATAATCTTTTTTTTTGTTTATAAAATATCAAACTTTCCAAACTTGAACAATTGTATCACTATTAACAGTAACATTATTATCAATAATTTCTTGCCATATAGCATAACCTTTTCCAGTATTATTTACAATATCAATTAACCGTTGCATATAATATTGTTCAAGTAATGAATAATTTCTTCCAAATCCCATTTGATTCATAAATTGACGAACATTTGGATTATTTTCCCTATTTAATAAAAAAAATGTTTGTTTGTTTTTTTTTTCAATTAAATTAAATCTTACCAACAATCAAATTTAACTTCATCACCACCTAAATGAATATAATGATCAGGAAAAACATTTGAAATTTCATTAAAAAAATTTTTAAGAAAATCAAATGTTGTATTTCTACTAGGATCAATTGGTCCATAATGATTTGTTGGTTTTTCTTCATTATAACATTCAGTTAATATATCAAGAGTTTTTCCCCATGATCTTGTATGACCAGGTGTATCAAATTCAACAAATATACGTATACCACGTTGTCGAGCAAATTCAATTAAATTTAATATATTATCTTGAGAATATATATGTAATTCATTATATGCACCTTTTTCACTCATTAAGGGATATTTAATAGATTCATATGGAAATGATTGATCATCAACTATATGAAAATGAAATACATTTAATTTACTTTGAGACATTGCTTCCTAAATGAATTTTATTTTATTTAGAAATAATTATATATTAATAAAACATTACTATATTCATTTTAAGTATATTCATTGAAACAAAATGTGTTGATGTATCAAATAATAAACCACGATGTTGAAAACGAGGATAATCAGTGATTATTGTTTCATTTATACAAAACTAGAATTTAATGAAAATTTTTTTTAATTTTATATAATAAAATAAATTAATACTAAAAGATCATCATCTGGATAAATTAATTGACTAAATGTTTCAAGTCCACGAAGAGCACCCCAGACTGTAACAGCATCGAGAATACCAACATCACCTTTTATAATAAGTTTATCTAATAAAAAAAAAACACTTTTATGAACATTTATAATAGACTTTGTAAAAATGTATCGCGATAGTACCAGACTTTTTTCAGGGGGAATAAAAACCTATATGAATTTGATAGATTAATATCAAGATTTATTCTCTAATTCGAAACAGTCTTTTGAAAACCATTGCGATATTGGCAGATTTTCAAATGCGAGGGACATCTTTGATTTACAACGATCATTTATAGTCGAAGTATTCCGCTTCGCCCACGAAAATCCAAGATTTTATCTATGGTGAATTGAGACACGATAGCTTTTAGAATGCAGCTCTTAGAGGTGCAAGTTCGATTCAAAAATTAGAGAGCACAAATGAGGTTTTGACGTTTGGTTAATAAGAAAACAGAAAAAATCTCAAAATTGAGGAACAAAATACCATTATTCTCTGATATTTCTACTGCGAAGAGGAGAATATCAGCTTTGCGTGGTTTGATTGATGACAGACTTAAACATTAATAATCGTATTTCAATTTTAAATTTAATTGAAAATCTTTTTACAATATAGTATCCAAAATCTTCATTAATGAGTTTACCTGATGAGCAGATACTATATTAATAAATTTTTCTAAGGAATTATAAAACTATTTTAAATATACGATTAGATGTCCTTAACTAATGCCTTACAGATAATACAGCCATTAATAATAAAAATAAAAAATAACATTAAGAAGATATGCTCTTAATCTCATTCGTCATCTATGAAAAATAATGCGTATTTCTTATTCTATAGGAAAGTATTTACATGATTCATTTGATTCAAGAGTTGGCCATTGATCACAGATTTGCTGAATATTGACATTAAGACGCTTGAGTAGGGTAATATCAGTAAAAGATGATAGATTTCTCTTAATATTTTCTTTGAAAATGTTTTTCTTATGTAATGATTGTCCAAATAGATCATTCCAATAGGTTTGTGGAAAGAAGATCAATTTATAATATCGATCAAAAGCATTTGTAAGTATATCACATTGTTGACTTGTTTCATTATAAAGAAAATGAAATGAATTTGGATGAACAACAAGACGTTGAATTGATGTATTTATCGATTGAGGCATTGGCCAAGGTTGACCACGAGTAGCTTTTATAGAAAATAGATTGGACATACTTCGATCACCCTTTGCAAAAAATAAAACCATTGCGACAAATAGGAAAACATATTTTACATAGACAGCCATATGAAGACACAAAAAAAAATTCAATGATAATGACAAAGGTGGTATTCATTCTTTTTTTTTTAGTCTATATCTTATCATTAACATCGTTATTTTTCTTTTCTTTATTATTATCATATACCACCAAAAACAGGTTAGAATTAAAACATGTTAACTTCATTCATTTTTTTCTGTGTATACCATTGATAATATATTTCAAAAAGATAATGACAATACATATTGTTTGAATTTATAGATAAAGCCATGAGAAGCCAAGTCGCACATTGTTCTGCATTACCGCCGGCATACTACGATACTTAAAAAACCGACGAGATATTGACAATTTATTGGACGTAGAATATCTTAGGTTAGGATTCGACTATATACTGAAAATATTCGCCATAAGACTGGCCCCAAGTAGATCTCGACGAGCTCTATCGATTCTACATCTCATTCTTCAACTTCGAGCAAGTCATCATCAACAAAATCTTTAATTAGTTAGATAGATAGCGTGTTAATGCTATTTGTTGTTGGCATTAGTTTACTGTTCAGTATATGTTTAATGTTGATTGATATATTATGTGTTTTATTCTAAACTTGAATCAAGACAGATGATATCTTACGAGAGAACTCCACCAACTGACTAAAAGCTTTAAGGCTCATATTCTGGTCATAAGGCGGACTTAGTGGGACTAGAGAAATCGTAAAAGGATTTGTGCTTCTGGACCTTTTTGGCTAAGATACGACTGTTTTAGATTTAGGAGCATAAATGCATATAAGTCGCTTGTTTTATCTGAATTACAGTATTAACATACGTATGTAGGTAGCTAAACTCGCTAGTATTTTTAATAATGATAAGAGAAATTTCTAAAAGACTGTAGAATAGAAAATAAAACAATCTATCAGAAATTTACAAACTAACGTACAAGGCTGAACTAAGAAATGAAACACGTAATATCTTTATAGGAGACTTCTTTATTCTGTGGTTTATACTCGTCCTGATTCTGAATGAAGTCTGCAAAAAAATGTATCAGTCAGATAAAAACGTAAGGTAATTACGGATAACAAGATGCATGATCAAAACGAGAAAGAAAACTAAATGAAGACTGTATGATAGCATACAAATGACATATTTATAGAAATTCTATCGCACTGAAATATCAATACTTGGTACTTCTTTTACATCTTAGTTAGATCATCCCATGCACACCACTAATTAATCCTTTCGACAACTCCATGTTCTATCTATGAATATTTTGAAAAATAACTTTTTATCTTGATATACATGTATATTAAATATTATATTCACGTTAGTTAGAGTTTTTGTTGTTAGATATTTAAAGTGTTCGATATGTTCTAAAAAAAGCATATATCCACGTGTTAAATGTTTTTTGTCCTTGTTTTTACATTTATTTATGGTGAAAAAATATTTCAAATTTTATAGAAAATCTTTCCCTCTGATTATTAATAATACATTTAATAAAAACAACAACATTAATCAAAGATTTGAAAATCTTCTTAGAATTTGAAAGAAATCTTTCATGAACATGAATAGGAAAATCTCAATGTTACTCAACCAATATCATTATACCTGATTGTCACCGAATAAAAAAATCATTTTATTTCTCAAGTCTATTTACGTTTGAGATATATTTATTGCTATCCATTTCTATCAGAAAAATATTCAACTCTTCAAATTCATTACCAAAATTAACTTGATTAACAAAAAAAAAATAATCGATGATGTTAGCAATCGAAATGATATTTATGTCAAAATGTTCCAATAACCTTTTGTTAAATATTATCATATATGAATAAAACGCTTCAAACATCAGATTCATTTGCTCTCCCTACAAATCAATTTAGTCTAATCGAATTGAGATTGTCTTATTCGTTTCGGTCTCTAATCTTCATATAAAAATGAATAAATATATAGCCTCAGGTGTAGAAAAACTTATTACTGAAAAGTTGTGTTTATATTTTTATTGATACTAAAAAAACGAACTACAAATAAAGGAAGAAAAAAAGTAACTAAAAGAATTCAAAAACTCTAACTACAAAAAAAGATATGGGTAGAGAACATTGCAAAAATGTGCTTGCTGATGGAATAATCGATTGGAGAGAGTTTGAGTATCTTAGTAGAATGGTGACAATTATCATCCCTAAAAATAAAAATTGAAAATGAATGAATAAATACAAAAGAACTTGGAAATAAAATATAGTTACCCTCTTTTATCTTTCTCAGCTGTGATCGCTGATTCCGGGATTCGGACCGCAACATTCGCCATGTTTCCCACACACAATTGGATTAAGGCACCCCTCAGCATTGCATTGTACCCTCCTCAGAGGATCAGAACATTTGTCCTTGCGTTTTTCGTGTTGATGGAAATGGCTGAATTTACGTCCGAGTAGCGTGCGGAGTTGTAATTTCTGTTGTTCGAATGAATTATTTTCGTCGTCATTAAAATTATTGCTGCTTGCCGTGAGTTTTTCTGCCAGAAGAATTATGACAACCAACATTATTAAGAACATTTTGGGGTTCACCATTTGTATGCTGTTGCAAGATAGTTGGATAGATAAATGTGATCAAATGTGAATGCTTGAGTCGTTTGCTGAGTATATATATTATGGATAAGGAGAGGTAGGGATGTGAATTTATCGTCATTGTTATTAATAACAATAGCTGCCATGGCTGAGTGGTTACGTTGTTCGACACGTATTCACAAGGTACTGTGTTCAAACCTCGAAACTATCAGCTATGGAATGACTCTGAACAAGTCACTTACGGCTGTTTGTCTTGGATTACCTGTCTGATAGCATGCTGATTACATTGTCGACATATCATATAGCTCTTGCAGCTGGTATGTGGTTAGTCAGTGTGTATGGGGAGTTCAAGTAATTGAGCGAGAAGAACTCTGCATCAGATCGGCCTTTTGCCCAAAGCTACAGCTAGCAATAGTTGGAGGAAAAATATCGGCCTAATGAAAATGGTTTCGGACATAATCCAATACTGAAAGGTAGCCGAAAGGTGGAGGATTCTTCTTCTTCTAATAACAATAACTTTTTCGTGATTGTCATTGATGACAATAACTACTTTTTGTTATTGTCATTAATAACAAATAACATTTCTTTCCTTCACTGTAATTCTCAAGTTCAATTACCACCTATTTACGTTATACTCGTTTAACCAGCCCATGTTTAAGTTTAAGGAATGAATCCATGGTGAAGTTTCCAGGGATAATGAGATTCCATGCCTTTTGAAAAATCATCATAAGACTCTTAACTGAAGGCTTGAATTTCACTATTGAAAGGGCAAAACAAGGGGTTATCAGTGATGCTCTTTCATGTGGATCGAACAACATCATGTTTTATCCTTACAATATTAAAATTCAAGCCTTCAGTTAAAAGTCTTATGATGATTTTTCGGAAGGTATAGAATCTCGTTATCCCTGAAAAGTGCATTACAAAATGATTAATATTCAATTCAAAATGGAAACTCACACTTGGAGAGATTCACAAATAAAATTATTTCTTATATCTGTAAATACCAATAATCAAATACAGTACACTTCGATTTGTCGTACAAGACAGTAGCAAAGTTTATTTCAAAGCTAATATAAGAAAATTAAGAAAAATCATACGCAGAACGACAAGATTTTTAAATAGTTACATCAAGATTTCGTTTCGATGGTAAACGTATTAATGATAATAAAACATCAAAACAACTTGAAATGGAAAATAATGATATTATTTGAAATTATCATCAAAGGAATGGTACAATTATCGATCATACTATGGCAAATCAAGAATTTATCCTCTTTCAACGACAAATATACTTCAAAGCTCAACTATATAATACCTTCCAAATAGTTGAAATTAGACTTTGTCCCTACCGTTCTCAGTCCTTTCTTTATTTAAAAACTCTCGTCTCTTCCTGTTTATTAATCCAGCATTTATTTAGTTAACTTTCATATTCGCTTCCTTTTCTGTTTTCTTCATCACGTACAAAAATTTTTTATATCCAGAGCCTTGATAAGTGTTCTTATTTTAAAATAGATAGTACGAAACGCATTTTTCGAAGCAAAATTCTGCATTTATATTTAAATAAAAGCACATCATTTTCGATCTAGTTTTACAATATGATTGGTTGCTGAAAAGCAAAAGTTAGGATTAGCAGATTGTCACAGGGCAATTTCTTCGCACGTTTATAGCAATATATTGAATGAGGTCGTCAATCAGCTTGCTCATAGTACGTTTTACATAAAAATAGCAACGTGCAGTCTATGTGATTATGGATCAGTTTCCTTACAAAAGCGTCATTTTCTTAGGATAGATAGAATGAATCCAGGTCTACAAAGTAGCAAACAAATATGTGAGGAAATATGCTGCACTGGAAGTTTCCCAAAGATCATACTCCTCAATTTCTACCGAAAATAAATAGGTTGCATAGTTCCGTCACACTGCTTTTTTTTGTCAGAGTAGCGACCTTAAAATCGACATCTATATAAGTGGTGCATTCTATACCACTAGCGATCGCAATACCAACATCTGTGTAAGTAGTGCATTGTATATATATGGAGACCTCAATGCCAATATTTGCACTCCTATCCAATGAGCGTGAGTCCATTCCTTGCATATTGACATTCCAAATTCAGAGTTAAGTGAATCCTAGGACATGTTTTTCATCATCATTCATGAGCATGATTTCGTGTCGAGAACCATCGGGAAAGGTTCAGCTTTATTTTAATTGAGGGCAATAATCGAAAGCAACATATTCTCTCATATATTCTTTTACCATTTTCAAGCTCTGGATGTAGTCTAAGTATTAATTCCCATATTGATATATATATACAGTATGACCTTTCAAACTAAATATCAGAGATCAAAATCTAAAACCTATTAGCGAACAGTCCTCTATGTATCTGAACGAACCTTTGACGAAATTTCTCATAAGTATTTATAAATCTTGTAACATTTCTATAAATCCTTTTCAGGAATTCATTGATCGAATCAACTCGATTCTAATAGTAATCTGTCTAGTGATTTTTACAATTGTTTATCAAGTCATTTAAGAGGCATTTCGTGAGAGAATCACTCAACCAGTCCATAGATGCTCGGAGAAAGATTTTTAATTTCTAAATTTGAATAGTAAATAGTAATTATTGTTTCTTGTGACAAATCAAATTTCTTTTGAATAAAAACACTATGGAAGATACTATCAGTCATTATGATCATGTCCAATCAGTGTATTTTTCTTCTTCCATGCCTTTTGATAGGTAATCGCCGATTGAATTTCTTTTTCGACAAGCCATCCATCGATGTTTTTTATCCATCGGAAAAGAAAAAACTTGTCACGTTGATGATGACTCTTACTCATATAATCACGTGCGCGTACTGCACAATCACAACAAAGACACTTAGCCAATGTATTACACGGTATTGGACAACGACATCGACAACAACAAAAAGGAAATTCACCATGACGAATACGTCTTAATAAACTACGTATAAAAAGTTTCAATTGCATATGTAAAAATTCATAATTGAAGACCAGTTCGTAGAAGATAATATTTCGATTTAATTTGGCCTGTGTTTTCAATGTGGGAATTTCACCAACGGCCAAACCTAAATTTAAGAGAATTGAAAATTAATTTAATAAATAAAACGAAAATAACAAATCTCACCGATCAATAGATTGGCAATGATAATTGTCAAAGTTACTTCTGTGAGAATGAAAACAACATAAATAACTGGATAAAGCATTACACCACCATTTGTAGGTGTGTAGAGACGCGCTTCATAACCTAAATCGTACAGACCGATCGCCGTTCTCATAAGTGCTTCGAATGGAGTTCCATATGGTGTTTGATACTGAACTAACATGTAATAGGTAAAACCGAAGCCGCAAATCAATGTTAAAAGAACAGGAATACATTTAACAAATTTAGAAAAAATGACTTGTATCATGACAACATAGAGACCCCAATTCATCCATGGAATATATCGCATGTAAGTTAGAATGGTAATCCATGAAAAGAGCAAACCAATTGAACCCTAAATAATGTTTTTTACTTTTACTTTCTATATAAATGTAACTCACTAATTGCCACTGAATGGGGCATCGAATATCGAGTGGTCTTTGCCAAGTTGACCAATCAAAGACATTCATAAAACACAGAATGAATGCCAAACTCTCAAAATAAATAGACATATTGCGAAAAATACGAGGAAAAGCAAACAGTATGATGCACAAATTTTTTATGACAAAAATTATTGCTAATAAATATAATACTGGCGCGCTCCATTGATAAACGTTACTCTTTAACCCATCTGTATTGTTTGATTGTATAAGATAAGCACCGACATTCTCACAGATAGTGTCATTAAATCCATAGTCCCATATAAGTGTACCATTCAACGAATCATTGAACAAACTATAATAGTAGTATGGATGTTTTGATTGAAGAACTGTTATTGTGTAGAGAATTACAAAGAAAGCATAGAGAAAGGAAAATATTGAGAATAAAAAAAGACCAAAACGTTGAAATTTTTCTATTGCTAATTGAGTACAGTAATCATGTTCCATCAATCTCATCTCTTGACATTTAGCAATGATGTGAAGAGGATGATTCCCTACCAGAGTATAAGCATTAACTGTGTATGTATTCTTCAATTGATCGATACTAGTCTCACTATTTGAACATAATAACCGTGAGAACCAATTCATTTTATAGCTCTTCTTCCTAGGACCATCACCTAATGAAGAGTAAATATTAGAAGAAAAATGTAATTTAATGAATTACTCACCGTACATCCAATCGCGAATACGATATTGATCTTCGAAAAAAGTATAATCGTATATGACCTGATGTTCAGTCATATAATCACTTCCTCTAATCGTAGTTAATTTGGTATCTATCAGTTCATAAGCAATTTCAGGCATGAAAATAATTAATTCTCGCATCGGTGTTGCTATAGTGCCACTATCATCATAATATGCATTCTCCATTAATCGTCGCCAATTGTTACAAGAAAGTAAATTTCGTACAATTATTTCACGATGATTAACAATGGCTACATCAAGTGCATTGAGACCTTTTGAATTGCGAACAGTAGAATCAACATTTGTTCTTTCCAAAAAATAATTAACTACATTCAAATGACCATATTCACATGCTGAGAGAAATGGTGTATCAAGATTATTGGCTTGAATTATATAAGATGCATTGAATTCTTCGACAAAACATTTTATTACTTCCATGTTTCCTAAGCAAAATAATCAATTTCAAGTTTTTGAGAAATATTAAAACATGTCAACAAATAAGCTTAAGATTCACTACATAGGAACACATTTTATTATCGGCTGTTGGAGCCCAGAAATCAGTACTTATTCATTTTACGATATGAGAGAAATTTTCATGCAGTTCCTGAAATCTATTAAAGACTTTTGAAGTTCACTGTTCTCCATTAATATTTTTTGCTCATAAAATAATGCTTGGAATTAATTCGTTCCTTGAAGTTCGCTTATCGTCAATGAGAATGATGGAATGACTCTTAGTTTTGATTGTGACCTCGATCATTGTTTGTAACAGATAGAGAAAAGAAGTTCAAATTCGACTGGGTGAGCTCCACAAGAATATTCTGAATGATCTGTCGCTCAGCAAAAAGAAGACAACAACTAATTTGAGACTTACCTTCAACGCAAGCAAGATGTAGAGGTGTTTTACCATCTATGTCTCGGGCATCATTTAACGCCTTTATAGCCATTTTCTTGTCAATCGTGTTTGACAGGAGAATTTTGACTAAATCATGATTACCGAACTTGGCACACACATGTAGTGGTGTACGTCGTTTCAAATCTTCCACAAAAAGATATACATTCTCTTGCATATGTTTGACGAAAAGTTCACAAATGCGTATATTATTTTGTTTGCAAGCGAGATGCAACGGAGTGTTGCCCTCGTTATCTTGCTCGTAAAGAAGTTGATTAGCGATATGTTTATAGTTGTGATCTTCGAAAATAAACTTGCAAATAGCCAAATGACCAGAATCTGTCGGGCTCATCACCTTTTCTATATTAAATACATTCTCGGCCGTTTTCTTAAATGAATCATTAGGAAATTGAGCGGGCGAGTACTTAGTTACATGTTGGCATTCTTGCTGAACGCATACATGGATAATATTATGTTGACGATCTTTAGTAGATTCTTCCAATTGTTGTTCGACATTTTTTGAAGTTGAAAGTAAATACTTAACACAATTAAGAAAGCCAAAGTGTGAAGCGAGTAGTAGAGGTGTATAGCCCTCTTTGTTGTAGTCGGATACATTGTTCAAATTAAGATTTTCAACTAGATACGCAGTGACGTAATCGTCATCAATCGATACTGTTGATTCAGTCGCTGGATGCTGGACTATTCGTCGGCTATTATTGAGCTTACATGCAAGATGTAGAATTGGAATGTTTAAAGTTAAATGACGATTGCATGCATCAAGAATAATACTGAGAATTTTACAATTGCCAGATTTGATAGCTGAGACAAGTGTCGTTTCCCATTGATCATTATCGACATGAAACAAAAGATATTTGACTGATTCAATATGATTCTTCTCGGCAGCTCGACATAAAGCCGTCTTTCCATTGGCATCTTGCATATTAGCATAACGACGTTGTAATAGATTCAGAGTGGTTGGCTTCGAAAATAACTGTACACAAGTATAAGAATATCTCTCTCATTATATGCATCTATCTTCCTCACTTACCATGATCTTTTTGAATATTGGATCTGTAGCAGATAAGAGCATTTCAATCATTCTTGCAGAATCACTATCCAGCGCCAAGCTACATGCTAAGTGGAGTGGAGTTTCATCGAATCGGCTTGATTTCTAAATTATTAGTTAGTTTTTGATATATGATAAAAAATTTATTTCAAAATACTAGTTTCTACATACAGCCACATCAGCTCCATGATCGATTAGCCACTTTGCATAAGAATAGTTGTTACACTTTACAGCATGATGCAACTGTTAAATAAAAAATTGGCAATAAAAATCGATTTGAGCTTCATATAATCTTCACTGTTCACTGTATTATCTCCGCATACAGATCGTCCAAGAAAAATTAATAAAGATCTGAGATTGTTAACGAAACCATCACCAAAAATAAACTATCTAAGAGCCCTTCGAAATTTCATGAAATTTTTCTAACGTGGAAAAATACAAATAATATTCGTCTGTAGGCTCGCTCAGCTCCTTGCCACAGAAATCCTGTTTTTGGATCTTCAGAAAAATATAATTAATGATTAATCAATAATTGAATGATAAAAAGCCAATCTCAGATTTGGATTCACTACTCTAAATTACCTTTCATTAATTTTATAATACGAAAAATGTCTGTGGTTGAAGAATAAAACAAATACCAGAGAAGAAAATTTGAATAAGTTTTTGCATTATATTTAAGATATTTTCTTAAAACATTTTCAAGGTTTTTTGACAATCCTGAAATCTTTCAGAATCTCTAAACACACATTCAAACGTCAATTAATGTTTTCTATTATACCTTTTTGAAATTCAAGAAGTTTGAAGACGCTTCAGTTTGAGTAGTGAAATATATCGGAAGCTAAAAAATGTATCTTCACATACTCATTCGAGTGAGTTTGAATATGCTGCTAACCAGTTTTTTAGAGTATAGAGGACATCAAATCACGTAGTGATTCAAAAAATTGAAATCACGCAGAGCTCTGTATCAGACACGAAATTTTCACTTCAATCCTATTATATTTTGTTGGTTTTCTAAATAGTAATGAGTGGTACGGACGAGAAAAAATTTTATTGTAGGCAATTATGTTCAGTACTGATTCAAGACTTGTTTAAATGTATGATATTTCGGCGAGTAGCAGTTAACTTTTTATGAAAAGATAAGAACTGAAACTGATCATTCAAACACTGTTCGGGGAAAAACATCAATCATATTTGAGAAGGGTACATGTTACTATCAATATACCGGTGTTCGAAATTCGTCGTCGAGTGCATCAATTTCTATTTTAGGGTTGAGTTCGACAAGTAATCGCAAGATTTGCTCACCCGGATCCTTAAAAAGAAAGATGATGTGTATAATTATTAATTGGTAAGAATACGACAAATCTCAAAAGGACTCTTACGACTTCATCAGACTTTGACCATTTTTGTCGTTGTGCATACATGTGCAGTATAGTCTCGCGATTAATTCCTTTGACATCGTTATCTAATACAGTTAGTTAAATCAATAACATGTAGTGTGCAAAGATGACTGTACATACCGCATTTTTTATCTACTAAAAGTGATTGACAAACTTCAAGATTGTTATAAAGAACGGCATAATGTAATGCACACCTAAAATTATCATCCAATGATTGCAAAAAATGAAGTTCTCTATGATTAGGACAACATAAACGCCAACACCACCAATGACACGACCAGTTTGAAATAAAAGCAATATAATCAGAATTGGATGTTATATATGAGTTCCAATCCTTTTGCTTTATGATAACCTAAAAGCCACAGATGTCGAAGAATAGAAAATATTTTAGGAATCATAGAGATAATTCACCTGACGCAAAGCTTCTCGAACAATCTCTTCCCTATTTCGTTGATCACGAGTGATACTATTATCTAGCATATTGTCAAGCGAACGACGTCGCGGTTTGTGCTGTTCAGCTATCTCTTTCCATACAATAGCTGTTATACTTGGTAAAGTATCAACGCATAGTTGGTTAGATGCAAGTTTGGATGATGTTGAAGGCTGTAACATTGCATTATTCTCTATCTCAGGGCTTACTTGACTATGATTTTTGTGCATATTGACGACAAAAACGTCATCACATACTGATGATATACTTCTTTTCAGCTGTCAAGTCGTTGATTAAATAAAAAATGTGTTTGAGAAGTTTGGTCGTGAGCAAAAGAGAAACGAATTAAATAATGAAGTGCAAACAACATCATCTTAATAGGAGGAAAAACATAGAAAGTGGGTGAAGTAATGTTAAAGAACAGCTAAAGTGATACAAATGTGAAGCTTTAAATGAAAGATAAACAAATGAAAGTATGTATGCCTCTTTTTAACAATCCACTAAAAAATGGATTGAAATGACGTGTGGCAAAAGTATGGCTCGTTTTTTTTGTAATACTTTGTAATCATATACAACTTTTTACATGATTTTGATTACTTATTGACGAAAATTGCAATATTCACTCAGAAAAAATCATTTAAGGAAAGCATCTTCGTTCCAGCACTTTTTAAGATGTGCTTCTCAGAAGATTTTGAAACTTCTAAGGTAAGTAGATCTCGAGCAGTAGAATGAAAATTGTCATAGACTCAAAACTCTCGGATGTTTCGTTCTAGGAGATAATAGAATTACAAATGCTAAAAAATGGTCCCTGTTATCGCTGTGCTTTATCAGCTGCAATAAGTCCTACAGAACTGATATTTTATAACAGATACTACAGGCCTTTTAAGGTGCTTATTTTTTTTTGTGTCTTCTTATCTCATTCCATTCCAATAAAAAAATCAAAATAATGAGAGTATCCAAAAAATGCATGTTTTTTGATTCAGAACTTTTTTATAAATCCTGCTGAAAACCAAGAGTACATTATTTTTCGAAACAAAAACATTAAGCACCCAATAGGTCTCTAATATCTATAAAAAGAGATTCAGCACAATCGAATGTACAGAGCCACACGAACGAAAATGATTCTGAAAGTTTTTATATAAAACTACATTTCCAAAAGACTGAAAAGGAAAAAAAAATCAGTTTTCATATAGAAAAATGTTTTCAGTTGTTGATACTTTTTGGTTTTGAATCTGTTTTTGAATTGTCAAAACGTGTCTAATAAATAGTACACACTTGGAAGCATATATAGAGCCAAAATAAATGTAAAAATCTCGGATTTACATTCGAATGTTATGTGTACTTCAAAAAGTAAAAATAATTGACGACAAATTGATTTTGATCGACACTTTCGAAAAATTAGCTATCTTGAGTCTACGCTCAGCAATTTGACCTTATCTTGTCAACGAATTGGGCATTTGAGATTTGGGATATCTAAATTGGGCAGAAAACAGTTTACTCTACAAATTTATTCTACTCAAGTGAGTAAGTTATTGGATACAAGAAGTGCTAGAAGTCAAAAACTGAGGATATCCGAAGAAATATTATACTCCAGGATGGTGGGATTTTCGATTTTCTCACCTGATACACGATATCCTAAGCTTATTTTTTTACAAGACGTAGATCTCATCAAGACACATCTTTTGTCACTGAATTATAAAAATAAAACCGCTAGGGAGCCAAGTTAGCATGAACGACACTGTCGGCGACCCTGTCTAGTGTTTATTGACTCAACTCCCACGGTGATATTATATATTAAGAAATCATAGAAATCGAGTTCAGATTCGTGATCAGCTTAGAAAATTGAGTGGGAGGAGCTATTTTACAATGGATTTGGGCTTATATTTCCCTAGATTGTAGTCATAGGTAATCTCATGGATCTATCAGAGATATATGTTAGAGAGAGGTATCAGTATTTTCATAATAGTCCACCAATATAAATAGCTATCGAGTTTAGATTTTGTTCCATTTGATAACTTTTTTTTAGTAGCGACAAAACCATGCATCTAGAACAGTGCAAAACCGCTAGTCATCCGAGACATATTTAATCACATTGGCCTCAGAATACAGATTTTGTATATTTTGTGACACTACACTGTAAAAAAAAAAGGAATTTTACCGAACCAAAAAGATATCGGCTGGTCGGTACACCGTCCGATCCTTTTTTGGTTCCATGAAAAGAAAGTTTCGTACCAAACTTTCGTTCGAGAAATGACAAAAAAGGTTTCGTACACGAAGTTCAGTACGAAACTTCTATCGGAAAAGGTCAAAAAGGTTTCGTATCAAAGGTTCAGTACCAAAATTTTTCAAAAAACCGAAACAGGGTTTCGTAGAAATGGTTTCATGCTGAACATTTTATTCCAGATTGAAAAGAGGTTTCATACTAAACATTGCACATCAACTTAAAAAGAAGTTTCGTACGTGCTTATTCGCACTGAACTTTTTATCACCTACCCAATAGCTGATGATGGAAGCAGCGTCCGAAGTAATGAGTCAGCTTAGTTTCCATTTTGCATTCGTGAGTTGATCTTATTTAGATATGAAAAGCTACATAGAATTCTTACACAAATTCTATATAGCTTTTCATATCTAAATAAGATCGACTCACGAATACAAAGTGGAAACTAAACTGGTTCATACCTATGAAGCTGTTTCCATCATTAGTGAAAAATAAAACTTAATCGCCAAATAGTGTCTCGAATTAATCTACAATAAAGAGCAAATCAATTAATTTTATATAATAAAATAAACTTGCCCATACAGCTCATATGTGCGTCGATCTAAACAGAGAAAAGAAATATGTTTATTTTCAATAGTGAAACTTACCCATAATTTGATACAAAGATGCTTTTGAAATGAAACGCGAGTTAATTTGAATTAGATGATAAATCTATCTGCGAGTCCCATATTAAAGTCACTCTGTAACAGAAAAGAAGTTTATTTATTTTGGTACAACAAACTTACTGATTAATTTGTAGATTTTCGGAAAACATTAGGTTCAGCAGTGTTGTCACTGAACCTAAAACTATATACAATTAATTAATTAATTAGGATACTAGTTTATCAAAAAAGTTCTTACTTAATTATGTGCATTCGGATATACAGGATATTTTACACACTTTGACAAGACATTCGCACAAATACTTAATCTTCGAACATCTTCTATATGATGATAATTTTTCATGAATTCATTCGTATATATATACAACCTACACTGGCAAAACAAAACGGTGAATGAGTAGTGGACGAAAAAGTTCCGTAAGTTTTTATCCCATATTTAAGGGTACTATAGGTAACTTTTTGAGCGCTATCACGGCGTACCATTGGTAACTTTCTGAAGGCTATCTCGGACTACTGTTAGTAACTCTTCGACGACTATCTTGGAATACTATTAGTAACGTTTTTGACGGCTATTCCAGGAGTAATACGTGCAACTTTTTGAGACCTACCAGATAGTACATCTCGTAACTACTTGAGACTGTTTCGTTGCGGAATCAATAATTTTTAAAATGTATGTTTAGATATTATCTCTGCCTTCATATAAGTTCTCTTTCTCGTAGAGAAGAGTCTTAGGAACATAAATTGTTTGTTTGCTTGCTTGCTTGCTTGTATGTCCGCAGGGTCAAAAAAACATCGAAAAACGATTTTTCCAAAAAGACATTTCTAGAGGTAATTCGATGCGGGGACTTCGAATCTGAAGTCTGTTCGGTGATCATGTGGTATCAGTATTGATTAATTGATGTTAGGAATTGGTGAGGTTTGGTATTTTTCACCAAAAATACGTGTTTTATCACGAAATGATGAAGTCATCGTGGTGGGTGA
>JAJEKB010021317.1:282332-366066 GCA_022393335.1 Macrotrachela quadricornifera
CAGCATTGATCAGTTGATGTTAGGAATTGGTGAGGTTTGGTATTTTTTACCGAAAACAGGTGTTTTATCACGAAATGATGAGTTCATCGTGGTGTGTGATGAACACCATTGCTGATTACTCTCTTTGTCGTAGAGAAGAGTCTTAGAAACATGAATTGTATGCTTGATTGATTGATTGTAGGTCCACAGGGTCAAAAAAACATTTTGCTGATGTTTCCTACAAAACTTGACCGAAGCGTGATGGCGGTCGAGGAATCGTTTGGTAAAGTTGGTTTCTCGAAATTTAAAAAAAAATTCTTTTTTCGGTTAGTAAGCACGTCTTTAGGAAAGAAACGATATTCCGCGACTAAACTGAACATCATAGGAAAAAAATAGTTCGTGTGGCGATGTCAAGAAAACATCTATATAGCTTGACCTACACAGTTCAGAAAGGCGAGCAGCAGAAGTGGCAGACCGAATAGACGCCGACGGCTGACTGCGAGCTATGCTTGATAGAAGATATTATAAAGCTTTTCTAAGTAGAAAACATGTTCAGCTATTTTAGAAACACCTTTGAATGGAAGGATTGTCGAAGCTTTTGGGAAATTTCTTGTAATGAAAACTACTTTGAAAGTTGAAGCTTTCGAGAAAATGTTGTGGAAAGTTGCGTAATGGGTTGGTTTTAATTCTCAGTTAGTCTTACACAACGACTGATGAAATATCTTTCTTGATAGGAAGATAAAGAATATTCTCCATTCATCGATCACGAGATTGACTATCTCGATTCTGGAAATTTTATTAGATATAAATAGTTTTTCGATAGTTTGGAGAAACGTTTTCTACGAGAAAGAGCTGAGCGAGTGCCCGCACGAGCGTTACTTGTATAATAAATAAAATATTGTTCTCTTTCTCGTAGAGAAGAGTCTTACAAACTTAAATTGTTTGCTTGATGGCTTGCTTGTATGTCCGCACAAGGTCAAAAAAACATTTTATTATCTAGACATAGTTCATACTAGACTAATTTGAGTTAGCAGACTCTTAAAAAAATTCGTGTTTTATCGGATTTTGAAGATTTGGTACTGTTTTATGAGACGATTTTAAGTGTTGCGGCATGAAAATTGTTTAGTAATTTTTATACAGGACCCTTCAAAATGCTAAAAATTGAAGAGAGTTTTGAAGTTTTACTATGAAACTGTTTGGAAGTTCCATGCACTGTGTACTGGAATTTTGGTAATTTTGTATCTTTTGCTCAAAATCGGTGAAAGTCTTATAAGACAACTAGAAGCACCGTATATCTTACACGAATCAATCGGAAGCTTTGTAAAATATTATAAGGTTTAACATAAATTAAGTGGAATTGTTCATAGTTTCGTAAATGATATAATGGTTCGGTACATCTTTTACGAAATCATGAACAACTCCGCAAGTGTTGCAAAGATTCTACCCATATTTTACGAAACCTTTGATAGTTTCAAAGGTCATATAATAGTTTCGTATATTTTATACGAAGCCATTAACAGCTGCACCAATTTTCTGATGATTTAGTACACATGTTACGAAACCGTCAACAGTTTCGTAGGGCATCTAAAGGTTGCGTATAAGTTCTACGAAATCGTTCATAGTTTTGTAAATGTTCTAATAGTTCCGCACATATTGTACGGAACTAACCATGGTTTCATAAATGATAAACCAAACCATTACATCATTGATAAAACTATGAACAGTTTCGTGCAATATATGCTGAACCTTTTGATGCTTTACAAAACTTTTGATAGATTCGTACACGGTATACGAAACGTTTAATTGTTTCACGAAGCTACCAGTGGCTCCGTAAAATATGAAAAAGTTCAGCGTACATTGTACGAAACTGTTCATAGTTTTGTAATTGATGTATTGGTTCAGTATATCTTTTACGAAACCATGCCTAGTTTCGTACAATGTATCCAGAACTATTAGAGCATTTCCGAAACTATGACTGGTTTCGTAGAATATATACAAAACGTTTAAACACTATGCAAAACCGTCAATAGCTTTGTACAAAGGATACGAAACTATCGAAAGTTCAGTACGTGGTGCATGGAACTTCTAGAGGGTTTCGCAAACAAACTTTGGAACCTTCTGCAATTTTCGGAACTTAAAATGGTTCTTTATAATAATTACGAAACGATTTGTATGCCGCGAAACTTAAAATCGTTTCGTAAAACTGTACCAAACCCTTAAAGTTCGGTAGAGCTCCTATTTTTTTTACAGTGTAGCTGTATGAGCTGAAATTATTATTAATCTATTAATCTTATCAGCTTCAAACAAAGAAGAAATTAATCTCATACGAATATGCATGATTAACAGAATTTGTACTACTTTTAATTAATCTATAGCTTATTTCAATTCGGATGCATCAGAGAAATATACTCTTTATTCTCATATATGTAACAAATTACTAACTGTCTTTACCCCATTTCTTTTCATCATTCAATCAATTATTCAGCAAGTGAAGAAAAAACTTTGCATTATAAACATTCTTTTTATTCGATTGAAATGTCGACTATTTTTCATAACGACCAGTTTCGATAGTGACCAATTTGCATATCGATCAATTATCCGCGACTATTTTTCATTCGACCAATTTTTGTAGACTCATAGAAAATATATCTTTATGAAAAACATATTACAAATCTCACGAGGGAACTATCCGAAGTGTCAAAAAGTTTTTTGGTTGGGAATATGTTGGTGCGATAGGACATAGCTAAGAGTGATACACCCTAAGTTAGTACGGGCGTAAGTTGAGAACTAGCTGAGATATCGACTTTTTACTAGAATTTCCCTATAGCACCCCATTTTCTTCATAAAACCAAGATTTTGAGTTTTGACGTAAGAGTTTGCCCACATCAAGGCCTCAACTAGAGTAGTTCATTCACAAAGTTTCAGAATTTTTGGACTAGGCGTTCTCGAGATATAATGTTTTCAAAATATTCATGCATATGATAGTATTCGTAAAAAACTATGTTCATGTTAACCAGCTCATATCTCGAGAATGCTTAATCCAAAAATTTTGAAACTTTGTGAATGAACTACTCTAGTTGAGGCCTTGATATGGGCAAACTCTTACGTCAAAACTCAAAATCTTGGTTTTAGGAAGAAAATGGGGTGCTATAGGGAAATTCCAGTAAAAAGTCGATATCTCAGCTAGTTCTCAACTTGCGCCCGTACTAACTTAGGGTATATCACTCCTAGCTATGTCCTATCTAACCAACATATCCCCGACCAAAAAGCTTTTTGACACCTTGGGTAGTTCCCTCGTCAGAGAGAAACAAATATCAATGGGAAAGGCACATGCAATATCGTATGAGCAGAACGCAAATTAGTGGGAGCAGTTTGATGGATATTACTGAGCTTTATCTGATCGTCCTCTCCATTCCTGTTATTGTTGGATGAAAATTAAACAGAAGAATGATGAAGAATCGAAAAGACAAAAATAAGTTATTGTAAACAGAAAACCTTCAACTGGATTATATTTACACCAATCACTTTTACTTTCAGATGTGAAAATTTTTCTCAAAACAGACTCTTTTCTATTTAGATCGATCTAAGAGTGAACACAATATTGTAACACTAGACTTCTGACATTTATTCTGTTTCGATAATAACAGCAAAAGGTTCGTAATCATGCTTGGTATTCAGCCTCTATTGCGGCTAATAACGCTGTCTGTTAGCATGCCGATAGTATAAATTGCAAGTCCTCGGGCGTGAGATAGCGAGGATCTGTAATATGCCAATGGATATATCCACGTCTATAACTCTCCCATTGAGCCTTGGCAAGAGGATATGACTCGAGAACAGCATCGACATTACAGCTGCTCTCCAGTGTATCCTTAACGACGTGCTCGAGAGCCCTTTTGATGTCGAGTTGACGAGATAATGCCAGAGTTGACATTAGATTGAACCTCTCACCGGCGCTGTCTTCCTTTTTATACGAGACGACGTCGTTGAAAAACTCGATGAAGTGATTCATATCGGGTAAGATTTGAAGAATTACCGCTGCTTCAGCGACTGAGCCGTCTTCATTTGAAGCGAAGCTCATCAGCGCGAAGAGTGTTGAAATTGCACTCATCGTGCGAAGAAAATAAGGAAATTTAAGAGGAGTAACCGTAAAATCAACATTAAACTTGCCAGAAGTCAGCTTTTGATCGATTAAAGTTGAAATAATGTACTGTTCGATTGACGAGACTGCAAGCGCAGCAAAGATCGGTTCATACGAGAGAAAGTCATGAAGTTCTACCATAATGTCGGCTAATCCCTTGAAGAACTTATGCGAAGGAGGCGAGCCATCACCCATGCGGTAGTGTAAAAATGCTTCGAGATGCTCGGCCATGTTCTTGTCTTCGTTCGTAAGATTCATCTTACCGTCGTCAATAGCAATCAAGAAGAAGTTAAGCGCCGCCATTATCAGTTGCACTCGTTCAGGCTTCGCGTAGTAGAAGATGGCGCCAAGACGACTGCTAATAGTAAGATAATAATCGAAATGCTCTTCAGAAATAGCTCCAGCGTAGGGCGCAACTTTATCCATAATAAGCTTCTCGAGATGTTCGTCATGAAATGGGAGATCAAGGGGTTGGAAGCCAGTGGTCTGAAGCACCTTAATGGTTGCAGCGATACCAATATGAACTGACTGATCTTCTGTTTTGATGAGGGTGTTCTTTTTCTTGCTATTATTATTCGTGACCAGATCTTTATCTCCATACTGGTGCTTGTCTCCGTTGATACCATTGGAGATCGAGATATTGGAGAAGTTGTCGTTGCTGCCAACGCTCTTAACTTTGTCATTTGTAGACTGAGTTTGATAAAACATTGTGGTATAGACAGGAAATATGATGTGAGAATTCACAAGACTTGACGGATATGATAGACGTTTATGGCACTATATCAAAAAAAGATAAATATCTCTTTCTCAGACATACAAGAATATTTCATTATATGATTATGAACAAGAGCAATGAGTAAAAAGTCAGGGAAAAATTATACATGTGTGTAATAACAGAACGAAGTAACTCGTTGTGGTCTGAGAATCTTTAGGATGACTGCTATTTAGAACAATTCAAAAGTACTGGCGAAGTTCTTGTAATTTCTCATAGATCGCTTAAAGATTAAAGAAACTCTCTCGAAATACAATCTGATAGTGAACGCAATGCTGTATTATTTTGTAATATTTGGTCATTCTTCACATACTATGATAACAATAATATTTTAACAAAAATTTGTTTCTTATTTTATATGGCAGTTGTTAATATTTATTTCATATTCTATCAAAAGCTATTAAAAATCTATCAATGGACCTATTCATGAAATAAGTATTAACAACTGCCATATGTCATAAGAAACAGATTTGTATTAAAATTTTATTATTCTCATAGTAATGAAAATATTACAGAATAATTGAGCATTATGTTTATTATTAAACTCTATTTAGAGAGAGTTTCTTTAAGCTTTCTATGAGAAATTAGAATAACTTTGCCGCGACTTTTGGTTCGCTCTAGGTATAAACAAAGTATAGTCGTCACTTTATATTAATAAATCACAACAATTTAATTTTGGCATAATAAATCCAAAATTGAAAATCTAGTTTAAAGTATTAGAAGAGTGTTTACATTTCGGATTTTTCACAGGGCTTTATAGATCGAAAATCTATTGTATGCTTGTATTTATTGCACTTATCTAGAGTTTAAATAACAATAAACCAAAAAATGTCTATTAATTCAAGAATTATATGCGAGACGAAGATTTCGATAGAAGATGAAAAATGTTACAATTGATAAAGAGGACTATAATCGATATAGAATATCAAAACTCGTAGAGTAAGTTGCAATTAGAACAGAATGTTAGAATCTATACAAAGCACAAAGAAAGTGACATGAAGAAATTATAGTCTACATTTTTTCTATACAACTTGTTTTAACATAAATATTCATCAATAATGATTAAAAGGTTAATAAAATTAAAGCTTTGATCCAATTACGACTCTGCTAAGTTCACCATCGATGAATAATCGACTTAAAGAAACTGAGAAATTTAATTTATTAAATTATAAAATAAATTTTACTTGATAAGAATATATTGGATTATTTCTACATATATAATAATCAGTGCCTATTGGCCTGTCTGTTTGTACTAGGTTAAAGGAGAAATGACACTATAGGAACTACTATATTGAAATACTCATAGGTCTTCATAGACTATTACATAACGGTAATCTTGAGTCCTGAAATCCTATTATATGAAAATATCCATAGATTCTCAGGGGCTATCATATAGAGTTATTTATAGAATTTTAAGAAACTTATATTAAGGTATCCTCATATAACAGCCCTTGCACATCTATAGGTGGTTTTCTACAAAAGATGAACCAAAAGATTTGAGCCTTCTTAGAAAAATTGTTTGTTATTACTGATAGTAAACTCGAAAATCTCCAAATGTTGATATCTTATTCCTCGTAAGTGAGCGAATATTATCCTAAATATTCATGCCAATATCTATTATTATCATGAAGTTATACAGGTTGATATTTTTTACAAATCTTATTTTCTCATGTCTCAAAAATAATTGTTAGCGTATAATATATAACTCACTATTGCGATTTATTTTTTCACTACTTGATGTATTCTATTAACAAAAGAAGGAATATAAGAAGATACCATGTGAAAGGCTATACATTCCACACAATAATATGTATTTTAATTATACAGCTTTTGGTCTCAAAAACGAGAGCGAAAATTTGTCTTCTTTTCACGTTTTTGTCATCTAATGCATTCTATTAACAAATGGAATAATATATCGAAAGATGGAGCGTCAAAAGTTCTACAGTTTACACAGAAAACCTTGTATTTTTATTCTGCACTTGTTCTTCAATAAAAAAGCAAAATTTTAAGCGATCAGTTTATGAAATGGCAAAATTTAGAATTTCGCTTTATTGTTTAGACTGTCGAGCTTTTCATGCCGCATTTTCTAATATATTTTCTTTCCAGCATGAGACAGATCAACAAGTAGAAAAATGAATCCCAAAAGTGGTCTATTTACACGCACTATAGACCAATTATTATTTTTGACTTATGAAGAAATAAAATTTATCGAATGTTAGCTTATTATAATCTCCTTATAATGGATAAAGGTATGAAACTTTGTGGCAATATTCAGCTACCTACATAGGATAAGATATCGAAGTTTGAGGTTTTTTGAGTTTACTATAAAGTAGGAAGAACAGTTTTTCTAAGATTCAAGACTTTTGGATTGCCATTTAACAGTGTTTGAGGAATTATGATGCTATCATATAATAGGACTTGAAGGCTCACGAAAACCGTCATGTAATAGTCCTTGAAAACCTATGGGTATCTCAATATAGTAGCTCCTATAGCGTTATTTACCCTTTGACCTACTACAGACAGATAAGCCAACAGGCATTGATTATTATATACGTAGATAAATCCAATATATTCTTATCAAATAAAATTTATTTTATAATTTAATAAATTATAAATTACAAAGAAGCATAGTTTATATTTAAAAATAAATATAAATTAAGAAGAAAAATAATTTATATTCATTTGTAAATATAAATTATTTGCAATTTATATTTTTTAAAAATAAACAGGTAAATGACATCTCTAATTAATAGGCTACATAGTTTTTTAAACGTAATAATTTCAGAAAATTCTCTGCTGGAGATATTCAGTTAAAAGCGCAATTGTAGGATTGATGATCACTTACGTGTACTGAATAATATGTGAATGCAATACGAATAGCGATGTAAAAGTAAGATTTTTATCGCTTCTTATGCGCATGATTTACCATGAAATAAAAATAGCATATGAGCAATCAAAGTAAATAGCAATAATCTATGTGTATATAATTAGACACGTTCTCTTACTTTTTCTATCTCTTTTTCTTCTTCTCTTTTCTCGAATGTATTAACAAAAATAATCTTGTGTTTTACCTGATACCCTTACAAAAAATAAATTATTTTAAGCTTGCTGCAACAAATATGTTAGTAGAGAACACTCTCTGGTTGAGTATAATTCTGTTACTGACCGTCGTCGTATTGATCATTATCATTATCAATCGTAAATATCGCTACTTTGTAGCAGCTAACATTCCTGGACCACCACCAACATTTTTAATTGGTAATTTAGACACGTTCTGGCGAACATCGAAATATTTTCGTCAGTTAGAAACTTGGACACGACAATATGGCAAAATTTATGGAATATATGAAGGCACTCTTCCTATCTATGTTGTGTCCGATGTTGATTTTCTTGAAGAAGTCTTTATCAAGCAGTTCAACCATTTTGATACACGCAAGCCAGTATTGTTTCTGCTAGCTGATCGAGGAAAACGAGTACAATTGATCAATAGTATTGGATCGACATGGCGTCGACAACGACATGTAATCAATCCTATATTCAGTAAAGCAAAACTGGTGTTAATGTCATCACTAATTACAGAATGTGTTGATGAATTGATGCACATACTGGCTCCTTATGCTGATAGCAATATCGATGTTAACGTTCGTTCCATATATATGCGACTGAGTATGGATACTGTATGTAAGTACAAGAGCACGGAAATGCTATTGAATCAACTAAGTTATTTTAGGTCGATGCGCTTTCTCACTTGATACGGATGTTCAACGAAATTCCAATAATATTTACCTGAAAAAGATGACCGAGTTTTTATCGATTGACAATAGAAAATTGTTCTTTGTCAAATTAGCCTCGGTGCTGCCGTCTTTCATAGCCGTCTTTATTTTTCGAATTATTCTTCAATATAATGCGCTGCTCTTTAAGCTAAACGAAACGTTCTCGTTTCTTCAGCTTAACGAACTGCCTTATCTCTGGTTGCTGGCACGCATCGGTGAGCATGCTATTCGTGTTCGGCGCCAACTGGGTGAAAGCAATCGTGTGGATCTTCTTCATCTTATGCTAAAAGCAGCCACTGACCAGCAAAATTTGGTGAGTGAAGAGAGAAAAATGCGGTTTTGCTGCATAGTCCAAGTATTCTTCTTTTTCTCATTGTTACTAGGACGTTAATAAGCATGATGATGATGGTGATAAAGAGAACCCGATGGATTCATCGAACCGATCATCGTCAATCTTCAACAAGATGACATACAGTGAGATACTGGCTAATACTGTTATATTCTTTATGGCTGGCACAGAGACTACAGCGACTACACTTTCCTGTTGCACATATGTGTTAGCTACTCATGAAGACGTGCAACAAAAGTTGCAAGAAGAGATTGATTCTAAGTTCGACGATTGCAATCAGTCATCCATATATGATGCCGTTGAAAAATTGACTTATCTGGATATGTTCATAAAAGAGGTGAATCGAATGTATCCCGTGGCACCAATCATTATCAACCGCATTTGTGTTCAAGATACTACTATTGACAATCATAGGATTAAAAAGGGTGAGATATATTCAGTATCTTCTTTCTAATAACAGATATCATAGATAATAGCGTCATGCAATAAGAACAGTATACTGTCAGAATCTATATTTTGTTGACCGTTTTATTGATCAACAATCGTAAGATTTTCCATTTCTAGTGCAGTTCTTCAATATTGAATTTTAGAAACGGAAGAGAAAAATACAGGACTGTAATCCATTATAAATTGTCATACTGATGAAATACTGCCAAATATATCGCTGAAGAAAAAAGCGAAGCTTGTCAAAAGTTCATCAATATGATTCTTATCAGAGTCTGTTACGAATTTCTTTTCAGTCTTTGCAAAAAATCTGAGAGCTGCCATATGCTTTTAGTTTTGTTTTTCAAGCTACAAAAGAGAGCAAAAATACACCGAAAATGAAAAACAGTTTGGAAAGTAATACAGTTATGTGTGCACTTTTTTTGCTGAAGTAACAAATATATATGGGTGAATAGCAATATTTTTTATACTATAGACGTCAAAAAGTTATAGTAAAGCTAGATAATTTCTAAGTAGCACACTTTATGCTACTCAGTAAAAGTTTTCAACATTTTGTGACATACAAGCCGAGATAAACTTTACTAAAGTGTAATTATAATGTGAAGAATGCGATTTAATGGACAAATCAATTATACGTTTGCTGAGAATCCATGCAGTCAAGCTGCTTTTTTTTTTCAGAAATCAACGTTAGAAACTTAGACCTTTACATATGTTCGATACTTCGGTAAACAAATACATACGAGTTGAATACAATTTACGAAGATAATCAGCAAAGGATTCGAAATATTTTAGTCACTTTTCAAAGATGTTTACGAGCATAGGTTGTTTATCTGAGAAGAGCGATCTGTTCAATCTATGAATCAACAGACTTTGCATTGATTGATGTATGTCTCCGATTCTGGCAAGCAAACGTACAGAAGCTAACATTTATTGGCAAGAAATACTGGTAGATTGTGAAAGATTATTTTTAATTTATAAGTTATTCATACGCAACAGATTAAATAGTAAAAAGCAAATAGGTTAATATCTCAAAAACTGAATCTCTGATTATGTGTGATCATTATAGTGTTTTACCCTTGGCTCCTATAGAAAGATAAATAGAGTTGTCACTATGATTCTGACGACATGTCACATTATGATAGTATTATGTTAATTGTAAAAAGCCAATTTAATCATCGAGCAAGATAACAGATAGATTTCAGAACTCGATGATATATCGAAAATTGATGTAATTCTGTCCTAAAAGCTATATACGTCAGTGGACCTCTGCTCAATAAGTCATAAAACTTTAAATAATAATAAGGAAAGGGCATTTTATGGATCGACAAAAACAGTTTGATATATATATTGAAGGATATCTACGTTAATTTTCTTTCTTGAAAAAGTATTCTGATAAGTCAAATTTCTTGTATAGGCACGGTCATTCAAGCTGACGTCTACAGTATTCATTACGACATTGATATCTGGGGTCCTGAAGATCCTTACAAATTTTATCCTGAACGACATATAACTAAGCGTCATCCGCTTGCTCTTCTAACTTTCGGCGCTGGCCCACGCAATTGTGTTGGCATGCGTTTTGGTCTGCTAGTATTGAAAATAGCACTAGTGCGATTGCTTAAAACGTATACAGTGCAGAAGACTGACAAACTGAATACTGTTGTTTGTGATGTTGAACTCACTACAATTGGACCTGATCATGTACCAATCAAGCTCAAGCGTCGTGCACCAATTATGTGAACACCAACCTCTAGTGTCTTTCTAAACATTAGTGTTATACAATAAACAAACGACAATTATTCCTTACTCGTCTATATATATGCTCTACTTGATATTTTCTCTTTCATTCATATACCTGCTCATCTGTACTTTTCTGTTCTCTCTGTTGTTTTATCCATTTCAAATGGGTCTTTCTCACATTATTTAACAAAAAAGATTTTTGACTCTTCCGTCTTCTCCACAAATATAAATATATACTTTGTTTTTTTCTCAACAAACATTCATTCAGTTTTAGTTTAATCGTTTGTATGTTATTAAAAGATTAGTTAGAATAAAAATATCACAACATTTTCCGAAACAGTAGCTTTTTCACTCTGCAGGTACTAGAAAGATGATTAGAACTGTACCAGTACAATTTGACGTACATTAATGATCTCTTTCTAATAACAAAACGTACCGATGTTGAGACTTTTTGGAGTGCACGTCTCAAAAAGTTCCAACCACACGATCTGCTCTAGGATTTGTCTGGTTTCGATATGCCCTATCTAGTGAAAAGATTCTAACCTCAAAAGTTTTTTATTGCTCGGAACTGCTTTCTTATTAGTTCAATTCGTGAAAATGTAATTTACAACATTAATAAAGCCGCATCAGCAGATTATATTATACATGACACTGGTAGCAGTAACTGTTCATCTGTTTGATTATACCAGAGCTGTTCTGTAGAAATTTCGATTAGCCAAACATCTATCGCTTGATTTGCATACTCAATTAAGAGTCGAATGTCTTTTCAAAAATAAAAACTGTGATTTTACCATAGAATTCGGACATTTGATAGAAATTAAACTAAAGGATTAATATTTGAGCAAGAAAGTAATATTAGCTCAAGTTGTCCTAAGCTTTTTATACTTCATTAAGTTGTACATATAGATGAAAGAGGAATTCAAACAGTATGGGACAGTAGGAGTACCAGGGGCGCTAGTAGTCTGGCGCTGCTACTAATTAACACTTTCGTCACGATGGGATTCACCAGTGGGTCTTACTTTAAAAAGTTGGATATATCCATTTTACTTTATTGATAGAGGGTAGTTTCTTTTGTCAATTATAGAGAAAAACTCAACGTTTTTATTTATAAAAAAAATCGATACATGCTACGTTAAGATAATGCCGGGTAGTTTTAACAAGAATAAAAAGGCCAACTACACGGTTTGAAAGTAATAATGTGTGTATATGACAAGTTCCACTAGTAAGGAGCTTAGTTTTACTTCAAATCTATGAAAACTTCTATGTCCTTGAGTATTCCGAAACAAAAATGATCTGACTTTATTAAAACTAGCGAGGTTCGCGGGGCTTTACTGATTCATATTAACTGGTAGAAAAGTCATGTGATGTATATTTTTCTAAAAATTGTATCGGGTGTCCCAGGAAGAACGGATCCCTCAGTACTTTTAATTTTTCTCTCATATCTATCGAATTAAAGGTATTTTTATTATGAAAAGATAACGCTTGAAATTCTCTAGAAAACCGTATATGACTAGGCTCAAAAACACTTTTAGATATATTTAATAAAAGACCAAAACTAAAGACATACAAGCAACTACAAAATCTAATGGATGTGTCATAATAAATGGTGGCACTGCATGTCATATTGTAATCTCTAAATACATTTTATTAACAAAACAAAATATACCATAAGATGCACGATGAAAAGTTCTACAATGTACAAACTAAAGTTTATTTTAATCCTATGCTTTTTGTTTTCAAAAAGGAATAAAACTCTACACGATCGATTTTTGCTGTTGTGAAAAAGATCATTTTTCTTATACGTACGAGTTTCTTTTTCTTATTTTATATTTTTATCACCTAATATATATTTTAAAAAAAAATCAAAATATACCACAAGATGCAGCGTGAAATGCTCTATAACTTGCAAATGACGGTTTATTTTATTCATGTCATTTTTAAGTTCAAAATAACTCCACATTCCGTGTGATCGATTTTCTCAACGGCGAAAATCGGTCATATAGAGTTTTATTCCTTTTTGAAAACAAAAAGCATAGGATTAAAATAAACTTTAGTTTGCACATTGTAGAACTTTTCATCGTGCATCTTATGGTATATTTTGTTTTGTTAATAAAATGTATATAGAGATTACAATATGAAATACAAAGTGCCACCATTTACTATGGGACATCCGTTAGATTTTATAGTTGCTTGTATGTCTTTAGTTTTGGTCTTTTATCAAATATATCTGAAACTGTTTTTGAGCTTAGTCATATACGGTTTTCTAAAGAATTTCAAGCGCTATCTTTTCATAATAAAAATGTCCTTAGTTTAATGGATGAGAGAGAAGAAATCTTAAAAGTACTGAGAAGCCCATTCTTCCTGGGATACCAGACATGATGCTTTGATCAATTTCATGTACTCCTTGAATAAAGAAGAATTTTAAAAAGCGTTCGAAAAATAGATTGAGAGAATGCATTTGTGTATCAATAACCAAGATGATTATGTCAAACAATTAATAAGCTAATTCTTATATATTTCCTATTATATCATTGTTACTCCTTGTCCAATACGAAATACACGGATGATCAGTTTCTACGCAAGATAAAAATATAATGAAAAAAGAAGGAACAAGAAAAAATAAAGAAAACAAAGAACCTTCGTTACTACTTTTGGACTGCCAGAAGTACATTCACATGGTTCCTAATTATATATGAACATTTTTAAACGCAAGAATAGTGTACTTTCAAAAACAGATGACGTTTAAACTATGCTTTCTACATTTTTGTTTCGTAAATAATAACATAAGTAAGATTGCGTTGGATTTTTTTCTATGACGATAATATTACCTGTTGAATGGGTAATACAGTAAATGGTATAAACGAAAATGATGCGAAATAATGAATCACATACTGCTGACTATAATAAGCGATTATATTTGTTTATAATATCTTTCTCTTGAGTGTATGCTTCAGTAATTTCAAACATAATTGATCACTTATTATATAAGAATAAAAATATACATTGATTAGAAAATAAAAAGTATACAAAAGACAAACGCAAACAGTCCATTTTTATTCACCAATTGTGTATCTCCTTCAAATTCAAAGTGAGTGATCATTTTTGAATATTCTGGAGAGAATTACGGAAATTCCTGTACCTTTGTACTTGTACAGATACTTTAATATATAGTTAAACAGAACTGTGGATTTAACATTAAATGACGCGATTATCAACAGATTAGCATAACTAAAGAGTGATGACTAAGAGTCTTAATTGATATATATTATTTTTACCGTATGCCCTTAAAGTCCCTTTTTGAAAGTCTTTTGATAGATTTTAACTATTTCATTTAGCTACAACAACTTTTTTTTTAAACGGTAGAAAAATTCGTCAAGTTTTTTTTTTATTAAGGCAATTTTTATAAATGCTCTTTGAAGATATTACCTTGTAGGGAAATACAAAAATTTAGTCTTTTCCGTATCTCAAGAAAAAACATTGTATAGCGTTTTTTTTTCGATTGATTAACTTTCTTGAGTGATTCTTCTTTTAAATTTGCGCAGATTTTTGATTGTCGTTTTGTAAATATATTTTTTTTTGATGTATTTCTATAAAAAGAAATTCAACAATAGTAAATCTGGTGAACGTAGAGCCCATGAAATATGCCTATCTCTACGAATTCATCGATCATCCAATTTGTCGTTCAACCACGTACCAACAGTTTTCGTAAAACAAGATTATTATCTCAGCTGTGTAACAAATGATATCCTCTCTCAAAGTTATTTGTATAGTGGATAGCCGTCTGTTTTTCGAATCATGGAAGGTTAATCGAACATGTGTTCATTTCACAAACATCAAATGTCTATTGATTTACACATACCAATTGAAATTGTTCTCATGGTGCATAGGTCAGGATCTCCATCATTAGCTAAACTACATTTTCAACGCGAAAATGTGTTTAATACTTCTTTAGAAAAAAACTATTAAAGCCATTTATGATAAATTTACAAGGGGGAAAGTGCTGACACCCAGCACCCTAGCACCTGCTCGGCACCTCAGCATCCGTAGCACATTTCACTATGAGCACCCTCGACGCCTTCAGCACCCTCAACGACTTTTCCACTATTTTAACTGCTTTTCTCACGAGGAAAACGTCCCAAGTGTCCCCGCCCGATTTCGGTCGTTTACGTGCCAGTTGATAGAAGACATCGAGCTGGTAAAAAGCCTAAATGGATTTGCGCTGAGTCCTCTTTCTCCAAAAGTTATGACGGTTTTACTATATTTTCCACCTATGAAGGCGGGATGTCAGAAAAATTAGACAAACGAATTTCGAACTGAAGTTTTACCCATCTATCGGTCTAATAACCCTTAGAATATCCTGAAAGTTTAAGTCAAAAAGAATATTTTTCACTCGAGATATTGAGTTTTCGAGTAAACTCGATTTCTGTGATATATCTATGACGAACGACTATTTCATGGAAATTCAATATCTCGAGTAAGGAGCGTTCCTTTTGGCTGAAACTTTCAGGATATTCTAAGGATCATTAGACTTATATATGGGTAAAATTTCAGTTCAAAATTCGTTTGTTTGATTTTTCTGCCATCCCGCCGCCATAGGTGGAAAATCTAGTAAAACCGTCATAACTTTTGGAGAAAGAGGACTCAGCGCAAATCCATTTAGGCATTTTAATAGCTCGATGTCCTCTATCGACTGGCACGTAAATAACCGTAATCGGGTGGGGATACTTGGGACGGTTTCCTCGTCAGCACCTTGTGGTAAAATATGACGTCTTGATTCTGTTCTTTAAATTTCATCACAAGGTGCTGAGAAAAGCAGTTAAAATAGTGGAAAAGTCGTTGAAGGTGCTGAAGGCGTCGAAGGTGCTCATAGTGAAATGCGCTATGGGTGCTGAGGTGCCAGGGTGCTGGGTGTCAGCACTTTTCCCCTTTCAAATTTATTGAAACTGGATCGGTGCATGATCAGAAAGACCACTTTTAACAACTCCAGAGTAGGTGTGTGACAACTCAGGTTCAACAGTTCGTGTAAACTGAATCAAAGAACTGGATGTTCGGTTCCAGTTTAAACATATGGAGCTGGTTTGATCAGTTACAGTTCCGCGAGTTAAGGATACTAGGTGTGTGACAACTCAGGTTCAACAGTTCGTGAACTGAATCAAAGAACTGGATTTTCGGTTCAAGTTTAAACATATGGAGATGGTTTTCAATTCCAGTTCAAATGAAATGAACTGGTAAGCAATTCCAGTTCGAATGAAATGAACTGGTAAACAATTCCAGTTCGAATGAAATGAACTGATGAATAACTCCAGTTCAAATGAAATGAACCGATGAACAGTTCCATTTCAAACGAAATGAACTGGTTTGATCAGTTACAGTTCCACGAGTTGATATGGAACTGTCACACACCTACTCCAGAGAAATTAGATGAAATTGGAGAAGGTTTATCAGTTAATGCAATGATTAGTGTTTGTCGTGTTTTCCAAATGGTCAATCTGTCGAAAACGATGATGCATCAGATAATGTGCAATGCGTTAGGTTATAAACTATATAAAATGTATTTAACACAATAGCTGAACGACAAATACAAGGACATACGTGCTGTAATGACTAGTGGTCGACCAGTTCAGCTCAAATGAACTGTTCGAACACTTCGTCTCAAGTGAGCTGAACTGAACTAGTCGACCTCTAGTAATGACCGAAATCCTGTTAACAATCTTTGATGATGAAAATAATGATGGTTTGATCTTTTTCTTCAGTGAAGCCTTATTTCATGTTTCAGGCATGGTTTATTAATATAATTATCGAATTTGGGCTCAGAATAATTTTTATGCTACTGTAAAAATCGCAATGAACTCTCTTGAAGTTACTTCATGGTGTACGATGTCAAGCAAAATAATCGTTAGATCATTTTTTTCGATGAGCCAAACGATTATTGAACATAATAATCTTGACATGCTCCAAAACTTCTTCTATCTATTTTTACAAAAGAAAAAGCTTACTACAAGGATCATTTTTCAACAAGATTGAGCGTCCATACATTTTGCGAAAGCAGTTCATTCCTAGTTGAACGATAAATTCGATGATCGATGAATTCGCAGAGGTAGTCATATTTCATGGGCTCCACGTTCATCAGATTTAATGTTGTTGAATTTCTTTTCATGGAAATACATCAACACTAATATTTACAAAACAAGAATTAAAGTTCTCGACGAATTAAAAAGGAGAATCATTCAAGAAATTCAATCAATCGAAAACAACCCTGTACAATGTTTTTTTTTGAAATACGGAAAAGCCTAAATGTTTGTATTTCCCTTGAAGATAATAATTTTGAAGAGTGTGAGGGTGTGAGGGTGACGGTGATGGGTGAGGAGGTGAGGGATGTGGGTGGAATTTCACCCAAATAGTGCTGTAATAGCTAACATTACCAAACATTCCACGGTACTTTCTTGAGTCCAGAGGTAGTTTTAGAGAGTGCTGTCATCATTAACAGGATTAGAGAAGGAATGTTTGGGTGAAATTTCCTGCAAGTCATATAGCAATGAAGTTTGCGTTAGTTTTTCGGAAATTTAGCAAGTTTGTTATGATTCTAAAATTAATCATTCCGTATCGATAATTCTTTGGTCTAAATGTGAAAACTGGAGGTTTCTAATCCATACATATAAAGAAGAATGTCTATCTGTTTGTCTATTCGCTATTCATTCGGACACAATACGGAGAAATGCAAAGAAATTTTGCACAGAGTATCCTCTCTACCAGAGCAAAACAATAGGGTAGTTTTCGATCCAAAATTTTCACCTGAGGGGGTGTCTGTCCCTTCCTATCATTAGATTTACTACAGTAAATCTTTTTTCCAGGGAATTTGTGCATATGATTGTTTCCTTAATAATTCGAGAACAAAAATATATAAAAACCTACGCTTTTTGCCATTGCACACAGGACATTTTAGGATACTCGAAAAAGACTGACAGAACGTGTAAAATAAAGAACAGCTATATGAATGAAAATATCCATTGAATGAAGAAGGCAACAAGTGAGATAAAATTCCATTTCTCATAACTCATAATCTATATATAAAAAGAAGAAATTGTGTCTTTTTTTCTGTTTTTGTATACATTCGGACACTGCACGAGATAGCGGTGCCAAGCTTTTCATAACATACTCTTAGGTCCTAAGGAGGATCGAGAGGTAATAAGGATAATCGGCGGAAGGATTGGGGTGAAATTTCATACAGATTATGATACGTTCCAATTTTTACGAATCTTTCAGAAACTTTCAGAGCATCTGCTGCCATCGTTAGAATATCCACCTCTTCCTGTCACTCTTTTTGCATTGGGTGTTAGTATAAAGCTTGACCATAAGCATGAGTTAAGTGGAAGACACTCACACCTAGAGTTCTGCGGGAACGGGAACAGTATTATAAAGATGATGTTCCCGCAACGAAAGTTATATTGTCTTGTTTTTCATGTGTTTTAGTACAGGGGGATGCAAAAGTCAGTTTACCCAAAAAAAATTAAATATCTTCATTACGGGTCGAGCAAACGAACTGATTTTTTTACCAATGATAGAGACATGTACAAGCTTTATATCCATAAAGACATGCCTAGAGAAATCTTTTGTTAAGTATATTATTTTTTCTCCTATCTGTCAAAAAGTAAAACGTTTTTTGTTGAGATCAATAATGATACTTAACAAAGGATCTCTCTAGACATGTCTTTATAGATATGAAGCTTGAACATGCCTCTATTATTAGTAAAAAAATCAACTTGTTTGCTCGAGTCGTAATAGAGATATTCAATTTTTATTTTGGTAGACTGGCTTTTGCGCCACCCTGAATATGGCCTAAAAGTCACGATGCCAAGGAATAATTAAATATCTCCGCTACGGTTCGAACAACCGGGCTGATTTTTTTACCAATGATGGAAGCATGTTCACACTTTAAATCCATACGAATAAGATTAGAGAGAGCCCTTATAAAGTATTACTAATGACTTCAATAAAATAATTTTACTTTTTCATAGATAGAATGAAAAACGGGGCAAATACACTTATCGACCCCCCCCTCTTCTATTGATCTAAATTGATTAATAGGTCTCTGAGAAGTTCATTAAGAGTATTTTCAAGGGTCTCCAAGTGCCCCAGACCAATACTTTAACGGATAAGGTGTATATGCTCCCCTTGATAGGAACCTCACAAAGCATTTCAATAGCTGATGGTGTCACAAAATCTTGATACAGTCGTTGAAGAGCACACCAGTAGCTGAGGGTGCCACGAAATCTTGATACAATCCCTGATGGGCACATCAATAGCTGAGGGTGTCACGAAATCTTGATACAATCGTTGAAGGGCACAGCAATAGCTGAGGGTGTGATAAAGCTATATTTCAGGGCGTGATTAGTTGTTGTTATGCTTTTCGATGCCTGTGTCCAAATTTTGCCTTCATCTTAAGCTTTTGAAATGCTTTGTGAGGTTTCTATCAATGAGAATATATACGCCTTATCCGTTAAAATATTGGTCTGGGGCACTTGGAGACTCTTGAAAATATTCTTAATGAACTTCCCAGAGACTTATAAATCGATTTAGATCAATAGAAGAGGGGGGTCGATAAGTGTATTTGTCCCATGAAAAACCATACACTTAACAAACGGGTTTTCTCTAGGCATGTCTTTATGGATATAAAGCTTGTACGTGCCTCTATCATTGGTAAAAAAATCAGTTCGTTTGCTCAAGCCGTAATGGAGATATTCAACTTTTTTTGGCTCAAGTGCTTTTTTTTTCAAACTGTGAAAAATAAATTTTTCTTGTTGAGGTCAATAATGATACTTAACAAAGGTTGTTTCTAGGCATGTCTTTATGGATATGAAGCTTGAACATGCATCTATTATTGATAAAAAAATCAGTTCGTTTGCTCGACCCGTAATGGAGATATTTAATTTTTTTTGGGTAAACTGACTTTTGCACCCCCTTGTATTTTCAAAAAAGATTTTTATTTCTAATAACTGAGTAACTATTTTGCATATGATTAATGTAAAAAAGGACAAACAAGAATCATATAATAATAATAATACGCTATGAATCAATGCTCAAAGTATGACGTCACTAGAATCTAGTATATTCCGATAGCATATTTTGTCAGATACAATAGGAGAAATAAGAATAGGAATTTGAGAAAGTTTGTGGGAGCGGGAAACGGGAATCGAAAAAAATCGTTCCCGCAGGACTCTACTCACACCCGACACTATGTGCTGAATTATCCGATTTAATAATGATCGTAAGTGTATGCACAGCGGGACATGCAGTAATAATAGATGAAAAGGTCATAAGCAAGCCCTATACATGTCTTCTGTCTTTTTCTGACATGCTAAGTTTTCAGCATGGAGATATTCCGAACAATGCCAAGTTCTACCACTAGTGATATATATTGGGAAGTAGAGATAAAAACATTTCGTCTATCACCGAAAAATAAAGGTACAATAAATAACAAAAGGATTGTTTTCGTCTAAAGACCTAAACTTTTACAATGCTACTGTAGATATAAAAAGTATAGAGACAAAATTTTTTGCACATATTGAAGTGTTATTGATAACAAAAAACAGACATCAGTGTAACGAAAAAATATGGTTTAGTTTGAACTCGAAAGATATTGATGCGGGAGGATATTCGAACATCATGAAGCCATAATAGTTTATTCAGTAATAAGTTCAACAAACAAAAAAGGAGGAGACGTACTATATTCCTAAAGATGACACATACACTCTGAGTAGAATAGCTATATGCACGAAATCAGCTGCACAGAAAACACTGTTGTGTTTCCGTCTTTCAAGTCGATTCACTGTCGTTACTTGTTGCAATCAACTCCTCCATAGGGAGAGACACACAAACAGATATAGAAAAAAAGATAACGAATTGCACAAATAAGAACGATGAGTATCATTCAACAGGACGTCATCATTATAAACTCACTAGATTGTTTTTATAATGTCTGAGCTATGATGTCCATGATGTAATGTAATATGAATGTGCGTTCATTCCTTTATGTACGTTTCATTAATCTTTGCCGTGTATAGAAAATGTATTTTTTTACATAATCATGTGAAAGGACATTCATCGTTTAATATAAACATCATTAATTTTGTCGTATTCGTAGAATGTATTCAATGGCACAATCAGCTAACAGTGTCTGGTTATACATATAACGGATGTTCCAGGAAAAATAGTCCTCTCAATATTTTTAAGATTTCTTCTCTAGTATATCTATGATTAAATCCCTTTTTGTTATGAAATGATAGTACTTGAAAATCTCTACAAGGTCATGTAGGACTAGGTTCAAAAATAGTTTTAGATATGTTTGAAAAAAGACGAAAACTAGACATATACAATCATCTGTAAAAAGCAAATGTGCGATCCATAATAACTGGCAATATTCTGCATTTTATCTTTTACTCTCTAAATATGTTTTGTTATGAAAAATAAGATATTGCACAGGATGCAAGATGAAGAGTTCTACAACCGACAAACAAAAGTCTATTTTAATTTTGTACTCTTTGTTTTCAAAACAAATCAAAACTCTATGCGATTGGTTTTACAAACATCGAAAAACTTGGTTGCATAGAGTTTTGCTTTGTTTGGTAAGGTGACCAGTCAGTTGAGCCCCCGACAATTGATCTCTCAGCATAAAGAAGAATTAGAAAACATAAGAAAATTAATTTATTTCGAACACAGTAACAATCGCATAAAAAACTGAGCAGTGCTCTTGCTATTTTAAAATACACGCTTCTTGTAATCCAACGAAAAGAAACTAATTGTTGGAATTATTCATTCAAACGTTCATATTTTGCAGGTTTTCTTAGTTTTACTTGTCGCACCTGCAATTTTTCACTCATTATTAAGTTTACACAGACTTGCACAATTATTTTGACCATAACACCAGATGGTTTTAGATGTTTTAGCACGTCAATAAGCAAAACCATCAAGTAGACATTGATCTGGCTTCTGAAGAATTTTACAATTGACATTATGTAATAATAGTAATAGATTAGGATAGAAGCAGTAGTGATGCCTGGATAAGAGGAGATGAATATAGTTGTTTATCACATGCTTTATCTGAATTATAACCGGTCTACTTACAGATCGGAGCGATGAACGAATGCTTGAATACAGACAAGAGATGGATATCATGAAACAAATAGGGAGTGATTACGAATTCTTAGAAAAGATACTACTAACACATTGAGTGAATATCCCAGATCTAGGAAGATGACAAATACAATGGGAGCTCAATTGTCGGGGGCTCAACTATCGTTGTACCATTTTGTAAATAAAAAGTATTACAATTAAAATAAATTTTAGTTTGTAAATTTTAGAGATTTGCATGCCTTATTTACTGTTTATAGCTGAATGTATGTTTTCAGTTTTCGTCATTTTTCAACTATATCTAAAATTGTTTTTGGACGTAGTCATATATGACTTTGTGAAGAATTTCAAATGTTATCTTTTCGTAACAAAAAGAGGTTTAACCACGAGGATAATAGAGAAGATATCTTAAAAATACTGAGAGATCCATTTTTCTTGGAACATTCGTTATTTCATGTTTCATATTCTCATTTGGCACCAATTGCGTTAATAGATTGTATATTGGCTTGGTAATGAGGTATCGGAATTAGGGACATTTGCTGTACTAAAAATTTTAGTTTATCTTTTAACTTGTAAAAAACTCAGTTTGACCAAAAAGCTTGTTAGCTTATTCTCCTTGTAGCTAGAAATCAGAAACTCGTATATCGTTACATTTCTTATATTGATAAAAAGAAAATTTAAATGTTTATTAGCCATACAAAACAATAGAGATAGTTTTATATATTGAATGAAATATACTACTCTATAAATGATTAAATGTCACGTTTTCGTATGAAGATTAAAGTGCTATATAGTAAATATTAAAGAAGACAATTGCTTGAAAAGTTATATGCTACTAAATAATGTTTAATAGCTTTGATACTCGGAAGTAAATTTCAAACCTATCAAAGATCCCTGTTATTTGACTGTTCTCAATGCGATTCTCCGATTCGAATGAATAACAAAAATATAAGAGAGAACGAAAGAGAAAGGAAAAGAAGTAAAAAATGTAAACGGAGAAAACCAGATATCGATAGGAAGGAATGTGTGAAAGCATATAATGCACATGCCTGTAACAAAATATTTTTAGCAATAGTTTTTCAAGGGTTCACTACGAATTCGAGTATGATTATATAGATAAATAATTTTCACTTGCTAGATAAATACTTATTTAAATACTTCACGCGCAATACATTTCTTGGGTTTTTTTTGTGTACACTTCGCATTGTTAAAATAATTATGATATGAAGACATTTTAACAATATTGTACTGTTTTTATTAATGCTTGCATAGACGCCTGATCAGTTAAAAAAGAGTCAGTTGTTAGAAAATACAGGGTGTTCCAAAAGTCACTATATAAAAAAAATTAGAATAACTCGCTTCCGGCTTAAGCAGACGAGCTGATTTTTTTATCAATGATAGAGGCATGTTCAAAGTTTATATACATAAAGACATGCGTTTTATGAATATAAATTTCGAACATGCCTCTATTATTGATAAAAAAATCAGCTCGTCTGCTTGAGCCGTTAGGGAGATATTCAAACTTCTTTTTGTATATAGTGAGTTTTGGGACACCCTGTAGTTTAGGTTCTAACTTATCTTTTGTCAAACGAATTTAAAAGCTTTCTTACTAATATTCATTAGAGAGAGTTAAGAGATACTCAATTTTCCCCATTATACTTTTTTTTTTGTTAAAAAGTACTATTTTGTGCTCTCTATGTCTTAATTGTCTTTTTCATTCTCTCTCAACAAGGCACAAAACAGTATATCAATATACATAGATAATTTTGTTTAAATTTCAGATGTCTATCTCAGCACAATTTCATCATGAGTTCTTTCGTCATAGTAAGAACGCGTCTCAAAAATTAGCACTGATGCTTGATGAACAAATGCTTTCGTTTGCCGAAATTATGCATTGCGTACAAACTGTAGCCGTTCATCTGATCAAAGAAACACCTCATGTGCAACCAGATGAAATCGTTTATCAAATGCTGCAACGTTCTGTGGAATTACCTATTGCATATTTTGCTATTCTTACCACGGGAGGAGTCTATTGTGCCTTAGATCCAAATGCTTCATCAAATACTACTAACCAAATAATAGATCAAACTGGAAAAGCTCGATGTGTGCTTGTACAAAAGGCGACCGACAGGGGAATGTACGTATATCTAAGAACAAAGATGTAAAGTGATCTTATTCAGTGTATAAATACAGTCAGTTGTACATTATTTATCCAAAACCGCATTTTGTTCTTGTAAGAGAATTGTGAAAATCAAGATTTCTTTGTCGGATCCGACATATCAAGTTTTTGTGAAGGCATGATTGAATTTCAACTCGAATGATGTAATAGACCACGGGATTTTCCTAAATAGATTGTATTTTTCGTCCAAATACAATATTCTGTAGTATATCAACTATGTTAATTAGTGTGAAAATTGTTTGACAGAAAAAAATATTTCAATTTTTAAATCATTTGAGCCCATCACATGTTTCTCTATGTTTGCTTGGAATATTAGCTATAACTACCTTGGATTCCTCTTTAAATCGTAAAAAACTATTTCTCTCCTAACTCCATTAATAAGTACGTTCAGTAGTTGTGATCAGTTACACAAATTCGAAATAAATAAAAGCTGAAAATTCATTATCCGTTCGTATATGTATCAGTATAACTAGACGATCTAAAGGGTGTTGTTATTTATCATGAAAATATACGATTTGAATGATCGACAAAGTAAGAGAAATTGTAATTCGGACGAATGAAATCATTTGCGTGAATGGGTGATTTGTTAACGAATATGGATATAATCTAAAAATAGTATTTCATACAAAATTAATTTTTTTATCTATTTTTCCTGTGCTTAATTCTGTTGCTAAGAATCTTTAAATATATTTCTCACTTCATCATTCAAGGTTGCCAAGGCGAATTCGGATCGATGAAATTTTGACTAAAAGTTCGACTGTTTCTGATGATGATCTAAATATGCTGTCGACAATAGTTGGACAGCGTGCCTTCATTACATGCACGTCAGGAACAACGGGAAAACCAAAAATTATCGTTCATACTCATGAGGGTGCTCTCTGGCAAGCACGCTGTTATCGTATTGCTGGTTTAGTCTCGAATATTGATACAGTTGCAACATGGGTATCGAGTACATTCATTGTTCATATCATAGAACTGATCTATACCTGGTCAAATGGAGCTTCATTAATTGTATTAAATGAAGGAGGTAATATGGATGTTAATTATCTCACGCGTACAATCGAACGACATCAAGCAACCTATTTCCTTACCAGTCCTGTCATGCTGTCAATGTTCGCAATCTTATTTCGTCAAGAATCGGATACAGTTTGTCGGCTAAATTCATTGCGTATACTATCCACAGCTGGTACATATTATCTTTGCTTCATAGATATAATTATGTCGAAATTTTATTTTCAGGTGAAAAACTGAAAACATCGGTACTTCAAGAAATTGTTCCATATCTACCTGGAACAACATCGTTTGTTAATCTTTTTGGGCAAAGTGAATGTCTGTGTATTTGCACATATAAAGTGGATGATCTTCATCATGCTTCTTTCGACTCTTCCACAATGCCAATTGGACGTGGTTTACCCGAATGCAAGGTTGTTCTCTTCAATGAACATGAGCAAGAAATTACTACAGTGGACACTGTTGGAGAACTGTATGTTGCAGGTAAGCAAAAGAAGCGCTATATTCAACGAGATATAAATATGAGAAGTTCAAATCACTTCATCTATTGTTAAGTTTAATAACAAAAAATTGTTTTACTTAATTCTGATAAAAAAAAAGTGAAAATTTCATTTAGTGTTTTTTAAAAACAAAAGAAGAGCTGTCACAAAGTATAGAACGTTTATCCTTTTTTACCAGTTAATTTCGATTTGATCACAACTGACATTTTATATGTAAAATCCCTTCGAAGTATCGAAAGTACCTTGAATAGTACCGTTTTATTGGAAGTTCTAATAGTTTGATAGAAGTAAATGTGGAAATAATAACAACTGTCCGTCCAAAAACAAGATGTTCACGGATATTTTTGTAATAACTGAAGAATGGAAGGAATTAGAGAGCTACAGTTTTTCACCATGGTGTAGGCAAATGAATATTGTATATACTTGTTGATACACGCTGAAAATCTCTTTAGATTCAATGTCTCATTATTATCTATCTTTCAAAGAGTTTCATGCAGTGTTTTACAAATCCCATAGAAACCTATAGATTTAAATCATGCAAAAGATAGTGCAAGGCTCATCTCTTCAATAACTACGATTGAAAAATGGCACAGATTTTTCTGAAATTTATCAAAGTAGTTTTTCTTACTGAGATAACTCTCGAATTCAAGCAAGAAAATACATTTTTGATCGTGATGATCTTTGCAGAAATTCCTGTTTTAAATCTCGAATAACTTTGATAATCAAATATGAAGTGTTATACTACGTACGTAAAAGGAAAATGAAATCAAAATATGCGATTAAAATGAAATAAAATCATAAAAGTGTAATTTAGTGAAAATATGTTGAAAAATATCACTTATTTATACAAACAAACATATAACTGCTATATGAAATATTTATTTTGATTGTATGGTCTTCGCTACATTACCCGGCTACTCTCAGTATCCTTTTGTTGTGTCATACTTGTCTGTTTATAATACGACAGACAATCAATGTATGTGTCTACATGTTCATCTATGACATGTTGTTCCTCCCAGAGAAAGTCTCGAGTGACCAAACTCTTAGAATTCTAATTCAATGTGGCGAAGACGATACAATCAAAATAAATACTTCATATAGCAGTTATATGTTTGTTTGTATAAATAAGTGATATTTTTCAACATATTTTCACTAAATTACACTTTTATGATTTTATTTCATTTTAATCGCATATTTTGATTTCATTTTCCTTTTACGTACGTAGTATAACACTTCATATTTGATTATCAAAGTTATTCGAGATTTAAAACAGGAATTTCTGCAAAGATCATCACGATCAAAAATGTATTTTCTTGCTTGAATTCGAGAGTTATCTCAGTAAGAAAAACTACTTTGATAAATTTCAGAAAAATCTGTGCCATTTTTCAATCGTAGTTATTGAAGAGATGAGCCTTGCACTATCTTTTGCATGATTTAAATCTATAGGTTTCTATGGGATTTGTAAAACACTGCATGAAACTCTTTGAAAGATAGATAATAATGAGACATTGAATCTAAAGAGATTTTCAGCGTGTATCAACAAGTATATACAATATTCATTTGCCTACACCATGGTGAAAAACTGTAGCTCTCTAATTCCTTCCATTCTTCAGTTATTACAAAAATATCCGTGAACATCTTATTTTTGTACAGACAGTAGTATTTTTTTAGAAAGCAATTGAATACAAAAAAAGATTTGAAGCATTTTCTGACATACATAAAGACTTATTTTTGGTCTGAATGCTCATCAAACTTCAGTTTAATGTCGTAGAGATTAAGCTTATTCGTAAAATAAGATTTTTTTTTTCAAAAACTCTTCAGATCTTTGTTGTTATATGAATCATTTTTTGTGAGAAAACCAAAAACCGTTCCGATCACATTTGTTTTTTTCTATTAATTGACGGGCAATTTAGCATCTTCTTCAAATAGAGCTACTCTTAATTTAAATTCCGAGGTCTAATAAGCTGCTTGTGCTTCTAAACTTAGATTTGAAAGAAACCAAAGTGGATAGCCAGATCTCGAATTTATAGTTAAAAATAGTCCTTTCAAAAGAACATGTTGAAATATGTTTTCTGAAAGATATTGAATGTACCTTGAGAAAAAAAAACATTTCTTTACTAATGAAGTAATGTTGAATTTTGATAGAGTAAAATTTCTAAAAAAAGATATGAGTGTGTTTTCATTAGATAAAATTGGATTCTGGTTGAATTCTACCTCACAAACGATTTTTCATGATTTGAAGACAGTAGTTCTATTTTGACTGGTTTTGAGAGAAATATCATATCCGTTATCATCACACACCCCACCCTCACCCTCAAGAGACTTCCCGTGAAGTGTCGATCGAAAAGAACTTTCTTTTAATAATTTGAAAGTGATGCAAGTATTGTCAAATAAAGTACAAAATAAACAGATAGAAGTCAATCAGGATTTACATTGATTTTCTTGTTGTTTGTTTGATTATTATGTCTTAATAATATATATACTGTTGACAAATTGAATGTTTAATTAACAGATATTGATTATACACTTTGATCGGCACCATTCAACCGTTCTAAAAAGTTTCCACTCAATGTATGAAAAATGTACGATAGAACCTATATTGAATAGAAATTCTTTTATAGGGCTCATTAACCACTATGAAATAACCATTACGAAGCTGTTTTCAAGTAAAATATATACAGTAGTTGCTTAGTGAGTTTGATTTCTAGCATCTGAAGAAATGACAGAGTTGAGTATCTAAGCAACTCAGATTTACAGACTTTGATAACTCTGAAGAGTTTTTGCTTTAATTATTTTAGTCACTAGATTTTGTCAACATCTTCCAATAAGAATACCAGTAATAGCTCTAAATTGAAATTCGACTTTCTCGTCATAAACAATTTCATTAAAAAACCAAGTTTTCCTAAAATGTTAGCTTTACTAGAGCTCATAAAATTCTTACAATGACTACTAGCTCAACTTTTCCCTTCGGATAAAATGTAGTTGGGGATTTGTCATTTGATCCCTCTAAACTAACGTTCAAGCTTTGATTGAATGATACTATGAATTTATTAAGTTGCTGAGCCGAGTCGATTAAAGAAGTAAGAACTTTATTTAAGAATGAGAGAAATACAAATGTAAAAAGAAAAAGATATTCTTAATTTTATTTTATTGAATGTTTAAAACAGTCATCATTATCATTTATACAAAGTCAAATAAAATTGCTCTAGATATACACTCGAGGATAATTGAAATTCTACCCTTTGATCTTTCTGTTTTTTATTACTATACGTTTTCATCTATTAATTAACTATATATAGGGAGAAATCCCAGAAATTGCTGAATGTTTTAATATATTTACGTTAAATATCAAATATAACTTAAAGTATAAAAGGTGCATTAGAAGAAAAAGAACATTTTTTATTTCGCCTACATCTCGGTTTACAAGAGAACTTCCCCAAGTGTCACCTTCCATTTGGGCTTATATTTTGTCTATAGGTAGAACTCATGGCATAGATAAGAGCCCTAAAAGGATTCGTCCCCAAAGCCTACTGTTGTTGGGATAACTCACTGCCGTGACCCCTCTGAGGAACATCCGAAAAGCTCATTGTCGAATTTCAACTGGAAACCTTGTATAGAGAGGAGTCTCAATGAGAGTGGTTTATTGTGAAAATTACAGCTTTGCTGAATGCTCCTAATTGGAGATAAGAATACCAAAATTTGCCTCTGCAAGTGACATTAGGGTACCATAGCCGTATCTTAGGATAGGAAATTCGAAAATAAGTTTTTCGGATATCCCCTATGGAAACCACGGTAGTGAGTTATTTCGATAACCGCATGTTTTGGGGGATGAACCCTTTTAGGGATCTTATCTATGCTATGAGTTTTACCTATAGGCAAAATGTGAACCTAAACGGAGGGTGACACTTACGGAGGTTCCTTCGTCAGTGTCGTTAGTAGAGAGTAGATTGATGATTCGAAGTCATGTAAAAGTCAATCGAAACTTGTTTGAGAAGGTTACATAAGCATTCTTCTAATTTATGAAATAACGTATCGATGGCAAAAAATGAGCATTATTGTCACCATCATTTGCTTTTTGCATAGTATCCGAAGCGTTAATATATATCGCATGATCATTAATCCTAGTAATACCGACCTTTTTTAAGTACTATACTGGCAATATATGTTTTCATAAAGTGATTTTTTTATTTTTGTATCAACCTCCTAATGAAATATGCTCTTGTCATGTTCGATCTGATAAAAAAATTCTTGAAATGGTGTTCTTTATTTAGAAGAAGTAATACGAAAAATATGTGTAATAGAATGGTCATTATAAGAAAGCTCAGTAAAATTACAAGATTCAGTTAAAGTTTTCTTATCCATAGAATGTTCACAAACTGAACATTCTTTTCGTTTTGATTGAGTAGAATTTTCATTTGATTTCTATAGATATTTTTTTATCACAGAATAACCCGCAATAGCTAATACATTTTGAATATCTTTGTTCAAAAATTTTGAAGTTTTGGGATGAAAATCCACAAGATGTGATACTAAACTTAGTCCTAATTCTTCTAAGAACATACGACGTTGTATGTTTGCTATACACTGAAGAGATAGTCTCATATAAAAGGCTTATAATGACATAAAAACAAATGCCTTTGTTTTTAGATTCAATAATGCACATCTCCCAAGTAGATCTAAAAAGGCCTTCGATAAGCACGGCGAGTGCTCGAGAACCATTTCGATCAAATTTTTTCCATTCTGTTATAGTGCGCATCCCTCGAAATATCTAATCGTTGGTCATCTACACTTTCGATCCCTTCGATCTTAGCTATTCGCGACCAGTCGATTTTCTACGAGTGCTCGAATTTCAGCAAGCGTGAAAATATTCTGAAAGAATTGAAAAGTTGTCTCTTCTTTTCACTCATCTGGCATTCTTTCGAGCGCTCCGATTCTATCGAAATAGCAAGTACTCGGTGAAAGAAACACATCTAAATGCACTATTCGATCACTCGTTTTTTTGGGTGCAATGGAAGCTTATACAATTGTCAAAGATCAGTTATAAAGATGTCGTCAGGAAAATCTTTGATGCTTGGATACGATCGTTGATAATCTCAAAGTCAGATCTGCACTTGATTCTCTCATAAATTTCGAGCTATATACGAAAGAAGCCCAATCAAATGTATTGAAAATCTTGGAACTTTTTCACATTACTGTCTTATAATTCGCTTCCATTTGAGATATCAATAGGTTGAAAGTCGATTAATATTCATTATTATTAATTATCAATCGATGCAAACAAAAATAGTATTCTACGGTTTCCAGAAAACTAGTGTTCTCAGCGAGTTCTATGATTATTGATTATAGACAGATCTATATTAACTAATCTTAATTTTTTGTCATTAATCAATTTTTATCATTATTATATGAACATCTATTCTTCATGTATCTTTCTCAAAGTAGTTCCAGAATATTTTGTTAATGTTAAATTATAGAATGTTGAGTTTCAAAAAATATTCTAGAAACTAATGATTGTCGTCTGACTAAATGAGAATATAAGAAAGAAGTTATATTCATGAAAAGCAAGGCTTGAAACATAAAAAAAAGAAATATCACGTAGTGGATATATTGATAAAACATGCTTCTATAGTTAGAAGATTAAGATATGTTTAGATCAACTCGTCGATGCATGGTTCATAATCGTGAGTACATATGTTCGAATCTAATTCTCCTGCTATTCTGAATATATGTTCGATAGGCATCGCGGGCTCGACATATAGCCGTGGATATGCCGAAATTTTTTCTTTCTAACCTTTTTTCGAGCCCTCGAAGAACGTTTCGATGGGCTCTCCGATGCCCACCGAACATTCAAATCGAGTGTTCGAAGTGACATTTTCTGATGGGTCGAGCACACGACGATGGGTTATTCCATTTCGATAGGTATGAACCAATCGAAAAAAATTCCGAGATTTTCAAGAAAGAATTAAAGTGAGCTATCAAAATGACCCATCTTCGAGTGGTCGACCCATCGGAAAATGTCACTCCGAACAGTCGATTTGAACATTCGATGGGCATCGAAAATATCATTCGAGGCATCGAAATACCCATCGACGGTCAGGTTGGGCTATCCGTAGAGGAGGTTAGTTACTTCTAAAAATTAGGAAAAAAAACAAAATATTTCTAGTGTATTTTTAAATTTTTGAGGCAGAGTCAAAAATAATTCTGGTGGGTACTATTAGGGTTAATAATAATGATTAAAAGAAATTTTGTATCTTAATTACTATGCAACAAAAGACACAGCTTTTTAATCGCTGTAGGAATTCTTAAAAATCATTTTAATGTATAAGAAGTATGAAGAAAAACTGAAAGACTTAGAAATCAATAGACATGGACAGAAACTATTCCAAACTATATGAAATCTTTCTCGATCACCGAAAACATTGTAAGTGATAGAACTTAAGAGAGCGTCCATAAGATTATCAAGAAATCAAAGCACTTATTAAAATTTAAATTTTTCATTTGATACTCTTATCTTGTTCGGCATAATTTAAACTCTTTAAATCCAAATTTTTAGCACATTCAAAGGAGCTAATGAAAACTTAGTCTAATTTGTCTGTTGAGATTTCACGAGGACATTTAGTAAATATCATCAAAAATTATCTTTATAAAGTTGGATTTTTAACATTAATAAAAATGAATGAAACCTTCACATCAAATACTATCCATAATTGTTCATTTTTGAGTGGAAAATTGGTTAGTGTTTTCCAGAAAATTGACTTGTGGGGGACAACAGATGGTATTTTCATGGAAAAACTTTTCTTGTAGAATTTATGTGATTCAATAGAGTTTTTAATGCCGATTCTGAATAAGATGTTTATGTTTCTATACAACTGTCTTATGTCAAAGAAAAGCGCTAAAAATTCATGATTTTTATTGAAAACTATCAAAAATCAACAAATATGAGAGTAATCTGAGCCTTAGCTGGACACCATTCTAAGTTTTTTTTCAGATATTTTTTTTGTCATTTTGTAGAGGAGAAAAGGTTGTACAACATATCTCAAATTCAATCTTGGCACTCATGAAAGGATTGAACGATAGTTGATAGTTCGAAAAATACTGCCAAAGTTTTCATTCAAAAATGAGCAATCATGAACAGTGTTTGACCAATATCTCTAGATCCATCTATTCAAATATAATATCTAAATAGCTCATTGTGCTTAGCATTTGATTTTCTATCTTTTAGTATATTATAGTGAAGGTTTCACTAAATATTCTCGTGAGATCTTAACAGTAAAATTACACTAACTGTTCACTAGCTCATATAAATGCACTAAAAAATTTTTGTACATATGGAGAGCACTAATAGTCTATTCCATTCAGACAAATTCGGATTGCTACTTTCGAGAAAAGTGATAATATAAGAAAGATTTTTGTGAAAACAGAATATTTTATAACTAAACCACCTTAGATTACTAGTCTTAAGAACATGAATGGGAATGGAGTTCTGAAAAAAAAACTCAAACTATTTGTCTTTGGTTTGCAGGGCCTGGACTATTTCAAGAATATCTTAACGAACCTGAACTAACAGCACAACGAGTCAAGCAGATAGATGGCATACGATACGTACGAACAGGAGATCTTCAAAAATGGGATAAGAATCACAATTTGATTCAAATTAGTCGAGCTGACTATCAAATCAAGTTGCGCGGTGAACGACTCGAGCCAGCTGAGATCGAGGATGTGATTATGAATGCTTCGTCTGACGTTCATGAATGTCTCGTTATGAAAGTTGAACATAACGAACAAGACTATTTAATTGCTTACCTTGCTTCAACTGTGCCCCAAAATGAAGAGAAAAAGTTGACTAACACGATTGAAGAAGCTTGCTGTTCACTATTACCTCCTATCAAACGTCCTTCTATCTATCATATTTTGCATGAAAACAAGCTTCCACATAATCCAAATGGAAAAATAATTCGTAGTGCATTGCCACAACCAGTCTTTACAACTGCTGAGTCTTCGATTACAACAAAGCATTTCGATAAGACTAGTTTACCAACCGAAAACGATGTTCAACAACTTTGGCAACAAGTCCTGGTTAATGCCGGAACAAAGAACAAAAATGATATACCTTTTGATGCAAATTGGTATCAGGTAGGTGGAGATTCTCTTGGCATAATGAAACTTGTCAGTGAATATCGTCGAAATTTTGGGCACTGGAAATACGAATTACCCACGACTCAATTGCTTCAGCAAGCAACTATTCGAGATCACACCAAAATCTTAAGTGACGCTCTAGGAGCCTATCAACAAGGCAATAATGAACAAACTACGCATTCGATACAACTAAAAAGAACTGAAGCAATGGAAGGTATAGAAGTGATTTTATTTGTTCATGTATGCTGGAATAATTGTAGTCACTAACTAAATGCTGAAAATAGTACACACTGGATTGCAGAGAGCTTTTGAACTGTTTGATTAGTCATTATCTGACTATATCAGATAGTCTTTTCCTGAGAAATTTTTTTAGTTCTTGCCACTGGTGCACAGAATCAGTTTAGAAATAGTACATATGTATAAAGGAAAAGATATAAGTAGATATGGAAAAGAGATCAAATCTTAGAGGAGAAAAACATGACGTTGTGAGGATACTTATCAAAAAACAACACCTAAACAAATACTGACCTTTTAAAAACATTTTCTTCTAGAGTTTTTCTCGAAGTATGCAAATTAAAACTTCAGATAAGATATTACGTACATGAACAATTATTTGCGACTAACAAACAAGTAGAAAGATTTGAAATGTTCCATCTTAATATATGCTATTTGTCAGTTGAAGACACTTGATTATTTACATTTAAAACTTGATTAAATTATCAATCAATTTAGATCTTATAGGGGGTATAAGCAATTTTAAATGACTTTCCCACCGCAACCGGGCACAGAAAATTGTTAATTTTTATTGAGTAAAACGTCAAAGGATGTTACCTTGTCATCTACTTTACTTTTGTCACGAAATGCGTTGCTAAGACGTCTGTTGTGATTGTCATAATGTCTATCATGGTCTGTTGAAAGGTGTGAGAACAGATGATAAGTCCATATCTGTGCTTCTATATACTTAAACACTTGCTTTTATATAGTGTTTCATAAAAGCTAACTGAATTTAGCTTTTCGTACAATTCAGCGAAGAACTAGCAACTCTATGTCTTTTGAAAAATGATTTTGATTCAAAGAATGATTCCTAAAATTGAAAAAATCTGCTGAAGTTAGTATGTTGTTTGATTCACTCGAAAAAATACCTATATCAAAGATTTCACAATACTTATATTTAGTGAATAGTTCATTCGGAATAAGAGAATATACAGCATTATAGTATTTACAATTACCAGGCATTGATATTGATGCTCACTGTATGTATTTTAGGACCCATTAATGCATTCTGGATACTTCTGTTAGATCTTATGAACGCTCCTCGCTTCCAATCAAAAGCCAAATGGGATCTACTCAATGTCGTTCTTGTATTTGCTGTGACGGAAAGCACGTAAGTTTATACCAATGTGTTTAGCTGTGGTCAAACTGCGGCGTAACCGCGACAAAAAAATCGCACTTGTAAGAGAAGACGTCCAGTCAATCTCATCATTTTCTAAATTAATTAATAATTAATAATTAATAATTAATAATTAATTCGATGTTTGTATTGATCATTTAGTACACCAAGCGTTGACTCATATTCTTCAGAAAAAAATGAAGTATTTTTCTCATTGTAAAAAGTAAAAATGAGCTAGACTGCTTGCGACATCTCCTTTCCCAGGCAAGTAAAAAAATGTTGAAGACGACCGACATGACTAGTCCGAAATGTCCATAATATGCGTCAGGTATAGTCTTAAATGTCTCTTCAACCCGTCCTGACTAGTCACGTTTTTCTAAAATGTCTTTCAAATACGTCAAGACTAGTCACCCTTTTCTTGTAATATAATTCAGATACGTCAAGACTGGTCTAGATCGTCCTTACACCTAGTCGTATGTGGTCGACTTTTTGTCGGACTACTCCGGAGTAGTCAAGAAGTTTAAAGAAAGAAGCTGAAAAATAGATTCGAACTTATAACCTGTCCATCTTCACTACTGTGATGGCGTCATGACGGCATATTCGGACGTTACTGCAGATGGACGTCCGACCGTGTAGTCTGTAGAGTAGAACAATAATAGTCTACTTGATATTTCATTCTATTGATCGAAGTAAAGGCATTCTAACAAACCTTAAGTGTCCGAAAAATCCGTCATCCTCATAGTCTTTGATTACAATAGATGTATCAGAATCATGTCTGGACTAGTCTAGACTATGTACAGAATCTAACATGATTTATGCCTGTCTTCCTACCTTCTCCAAACTAGTCCACAAATAAGAGAATTAAAATCAGTAATAGAAAAGATGCGTACTTGTAAGCATCTAATGCAAGCACTAAATATGAAGCGAGTATTATCTAAATAGAGTCATTAATACAATTTCAAGTCAACGTCATATTATGAGTACACTAGTAGAGAATTGCATAGTAGTACATGACCTAAACTTATCCATTTGTATAATTTATGAAAAGAAATCTGATCATATCGCATATATTTCTATGGTTCAAATCATGTATAAAAATCATTAATATTACTACATTCTTATGTCCTATATGTACTTTTGTTACGCTGATGCATTGCGAATGATGAGTGTACGCATAGTCTAGGATGGAAGACATGACTCCCAGACTTTTCTGATTGTTTAGTGGTGGTTCTTTCTAAGACATGTAATAGCGACACCTAATTTAATATAAACTGATGAAAAAAAGTAAAATTTATGTAAGATTTTATCAGATTTCAATCGGATTTTTCTGCGCCAAAATCAAAATAATAATTGATTGAAATTTTTTCGAATCAACAATAATTTGATTTTTAATCAAAAATAATTCTCAAAATCTATTATAATTTTAATTTTAATCGAAATTCTATTCGATTTATAGGGCTAGTTTTGATTAAAAAATAATTTCCTAAATTCAGTACAATTTTGATTAAAATCACATATTTTTTGATTAAAATTAAAATTATACTAGACTTTGAGAATTATCTGTGATTAAAAATTAAATTATTGTTGATTTGAAGAAATTTCAATCAATTATAATTTTGATTTTGGTGCAGAAAAAACCGATTGAAATCTGATAAAATCTTATATAAGCTTTCTTTTCTCCACTGGGAAGACTGTTTGTTGATTTCCTTCAGTCGTTCATTGTTATTGAATATACATAAAAATTGAAGAGAAACATTTATTTTTATAAAACAAGGTGAAACGATTGTTAAGAATATGTTTTCGACCTTTAAAAATAAAAAATATTGCGTATTTAATATGTACCTTTATTGATAATAATTCTTCTTTACAAATATAATACATTGGTGATAATATTTGCAAAGGAATTTCTTCATTACTATACATAAATGTAAATAATCTTTTATTGATGAAAATAAATAAAAATAGATGTTGTAAAGAGTAAATGATGGCATAAAAATCATATCGAGATGTGTAGAAGTATGTCCAGAATTATTTGCTTCAACTGGTTAAACACCATATGTAAGTAATAGAAAGTTCACTTGTTCGAATCTAACCTACATCTATATATTCATTTCATTTAGACTAGTCTCTGACGACAATTACACTAGTTCGACAAACGTAGTCTATGACTACGTGAGAGACGGCGGTATTGTTTGAACATTGTTTTTTTTTGCCAGGAATATGTATATGACGGTCGTCAAGACGGTCTATTGTGTCTAGTCTTTATCTAAAAAAAGTCGTCGTCCTAGACTAGTCCCCCCTTACTGAATATCCACATACAAAAAGTGGGGACTAGTCTTGACGAGGTCGCTTTTGAGACTGTAACTAGACAAGACGGGAAGGCACGACTAGAAAAAAGACGCATCTTTTGTCCCGTCTTTTGCTAACATGGGCTCCTTTTATACCCTCGTGCGTCAGTGCGAACTACGATGACTGCGTCGCAGTTCCGCGCAACTGCGGGCACTGCAACGCAGTTGTCAAAGAAGTGGTGACATGGGTAGTGTTCATTAAGTATCGAAAGCAAGATAAAGAGTAATTTCTGCAAACGTCCTTTACTACTGATTCTTTTATCGACATATTATTCCTTGACTAACTTCCAGAATTATTGACAGATAAAAAGAAATTTTTTTTCAGTAATTGCGAAGGAAGTTCTGAATATCCTTTTTAGTTTTCAGAGATCTGCTCCTCGGTATTTTTAAACTTACAGCCTCACTTCCTCATACTAATGTTAAAGAAGCTTTCCGGTATCTCCTGTGATTCGAAGTGATTTCGTAAGCAATTTCTTCCTATGAGCTTCTATTTTTTAAAATTTCTGAGAAATTTCAATATTTCAATTATAGATGATTCACACTAGTATAAGAAAAGCTTTAATAATTTCAAAAATTTACTTGATTTGTTTAAATATGAACATATTTCATCTAAGAACTCAAAGTTTTCCATAAAACCATCAATATTCAAGGTCTTGAACGGATAAAAATATGTGAACAATGTGTGTCGAATAGTTACAGAATGGAAATCTTGGAAAGTGTAAAGAAAAAAGTATGCCTTGAGCGAAGGAGTTAACTCTGATCTTCAAAAAATTTACAACTTCTTGCCTTAATTTTTTCTACTTGAGAAACATTTTTGTGATGATTTCAACTGAGATTTTTCTTTTAATGAACGTTTAACATGACCATCTTTGACTATCAGAAATCTTTGTAGAATAATTTAAAATTTCTTTGTTTCATTTTCTCAGTGTTTCAATCCAACGTTTGCGTCGTGCACTTCATTTCGCAATTAAAAAGCACGAGACACTTCATACATCGGTCACTCATGATCCTGTCAGTAATGAATGGATTCAACGCATTGAACCACTTAATGATGAAGGATTTTCCATTGTCATAGATCAACTTAGTGATTATCAATATAACATTGAAGATCTAGTTCAAAAAGAATATACTTTTGGTATTCACGATATGCCACATGGACGAATCGTACGACTACACATTATTCACAAGTCAAATAAAAATGAGAGAAACGACGATGAGATACTACCTGGAGATATTATTATTATTAACATACGACATGAAGGCATTGATGGTACCTCAATGCCTATTTTATTTGATACTCTTACGCAAGCTTACACCAACATAGAAGTGGTATCTGTGGATACAAATGCCATTAGATATTTGGATTACATACTATATCAACAAAAAGTTGATCTTTCATCTAGCTTTGCTTATTGGGATAAACAGATGGCATCATTTAATTTTGCACGTCATTTTCATCGGATACCTATCGATCGACCGTAAGTAGTGAAACCAGCATTTTTTATTTCAAGAATGTAGGCACTATTGTCTGTCTAAAGCTCACTGTATATGCACATGCTCATATACTAAAACTCGAATTATTACACTCTAAGTATGGACGATAGTTGAAGCTCGTCTTTCGATGTGAAAATAACTGGTTGAGAATAGAATTCATTCGATATCTCCAAAGAGAAGAATAATTTTTCAGTGTCTTTAATCGTTGTGCATAAAGTATGAGGACAGTTTTCATATTATGATAGAATCAATCTTGGCAATAATTGTCGAAAATACAAAGATCCAAACGGTTCCATTTAAAAGAATTTGGAAGACGCAGGATTTTGCACCTAAAATACTGTAGAAGTTCTTTGGATCTTGATATCAGGATTCTTAACTACATTTAGTCGAAAATAACTCACGAGTGAACGTAGTGAACTGTCCAAGAACTTTTAAATTTGATCTTTAGGCACTCAATAAGTCTCACTGAGGCATAAGAAATCCTAGATGATTGAATCTTCTTAGATCTTCTGTCGTGAGTTCTATGCATTTTACAGAATGTCAACATAAAATACATTATATGCTAAAGCATTTCAATCTAACATTTTATCCATAGTTAGATTCATTCACCAATAGAACATCCTAAAATTTTCAGCTCAAAAGAATGTCCTCTTCTCGAGATATTCCATTCCCAAAGATCGTTCATATATCTCAAAGAGTATTAGACTTTCTTGACTCATGGAAATTGAGTATTTTGAGAAGGGAACATTCTTTTGCGCTGAAAATTTCTGGATGTTCTACTGGTAAATGGATCTATCTGTGGGTAAAATGTTAGTTCGAAACAACCTGATTCATTATTCTAGTATATATTATATTTTATGCTAAAATTCCTGTAAAATGCTTATAACTCAGAATAGAAGTCCTAAGAGGATTCAATCTTTTGGCATTTTTTATACCTCACTGAGACCGATCGAGTGCACAAAGTTCACACTCAAAAGCTTTGTCCAATTGACAACATACCCTGGTCAGATAAAAATTTATTTTGTTCGAATTAGGTTTTTCTCTCAAAACAGCCATTACTAGTTTGAGAGAATTGAATGTTCGGATTTCTTGAAGATATACTTCATGGCCTCAGCTTTTATTAGACGTCTGTCAAGCTTCAAACTCTAGTTAGAAAAGTTAAAAGTGATAGTCATCTTTTTCTTCTTTATCTAGGTACGTTCTTGGAGATGCAACGTGCACTTCTACTCACATTGTTTCGTTTCGTGTGGACAAATTTATTCTAGAAGCCATGATCAAATGTGCGGCTATAAACAATGTGACACTAGCAACTGTATGCGCTTCGTGTCATGTTGCATTTCTATTCGAACTAACTGACGACTGGGATGTAGCTTATGAGGCAACAGTCGCGAATCGTCCACAGGAGCCAGAGGCTGCTGCTATTCTAGGCAATTTTTTTTATCTTCCTTTAATACGAGTTAATTTGGAAAACATTCCGGAGACAACATTTGTTACGTTATTACAAAATGTTCAATCACTTACAAATAACTCTTTGCTTCATGCACGAGCTCAATGGAGTCCTGCTGGGAATAATACATTGGAGCCAAGCGCAGATGGTACTAGCATTAACTATCCTATCACCAGTTTTCAATTTGAGCAATATCAGAAAAGTTTTGTACTTGATACGTCATCTGAAGATGGTCCTGTGCTTGAATATGTACATAACGAACGAGATTTATTGTTAGCTGGTTTATGGGCACGCGCGGCAGGTCGCTCATCCTTCTTTACGAAGGCATTCTATATGATTCCGGATATGCATTTAACGTTTGGGCTGTTTTTCTCAACTGCAAGCTACGATCGCTCAACTGCTGTAAGTCCAGCTTTTTTTTTCAATTTTAAACGAATGAATGACTTCAGATAAAATATTTATTATCTTTGACAAAGATAAGTTTGAAATAAAAGAGGATTTCAAACTTTTGATCTGCAGGTACTTTATACTGACAATTTGTCATTTTAGAGAATCGTATTTCTTCATATTGATCTTTACCTATAATATAAAAGGTGGTGATCACTCCATCCATCCGATCTTATATATTACTTGGTATAAAGCAACAAAGAATTGCTTATTTCAGTAGTTGACAACTTCTGAACTGATTCTCATCAAAAAACATTAGATAAAATAATTCTATCAAATTTGATAACTTTATTTTGTTTCGTGTGATTGACTAAACATAGAAAGAGATACTTCTAAACAGCCGTTCTCCACACTTTTTGCAGAAGGTTCTTCTAACAAGATTTATTTAATTAGTTGTTGGTCTTCAATGTTAAACAATGAAATCTTTAAAGAGACTAACTAATAGATCTCAATAAAAGCTAAGTTAGTCAAGCTACATCTTTTACAGTTCAGAAATAGAAAATCTAATTTTTTTGGAAAAAACGAACTTTCCGCCCAGGTTTCTTTTAGACGTCCGGTCTCGTCAGATCTATATACTTAGAGTATGAAAAGTTTAATGTGCTTTGGTACGTTGCATTCGAATCAATACAAGCTTCATTTTGGTTATAATATATGAGGAACTTTAACGTAATGTAGACGTTTTATAACCAGCTCAACTTTAGAGTAAACAATTTATTCACAAATTTACAGATGTTTTGAATAAGGGTGCAAAAGTTCAGCTCAGCTTTGAACGAAAGAGCTAAGCTGAACTCGTGCACCCCTAGTTCTGAAAGAAACCCTTACATCTATCAAGCAAAATGAACGTAGTACCACGTAAAGAAAGCTATCCTCTTCATTTTGGAAGGTGCGAAGCTCAAAAATATCTATAGTAAGTTTATAGATCTGACATGACAAAATTTATTGCTTAGAAACCTTTACAAAGTCTAAAATAATGAGCTTCAATTTAGACATTCCTAAAAATGAGCGACATACATACCGTATACATTAGTTTAAACAATTGAAAATATATTTCTTTTAGAAGACGAAACAAGCTGAATTCGTAGAAACTCTTTTGTAGAATTGTCTTATTTTATGTACTTGCAGGAGCGTTTATGCAATCAATTTCAAGACTTGATTCAACGTATCTTCGTGAATGTCTCGCCCAATGATCGTCTTAAAAAACCATTGAGTGATTGGCTGCAACGTCCTGCATTAAATGCAGTTCACTAATTCCCAAGACTTTCAGAAACAAACTGATTAAAAACTAAGACTATTGTTCAAAGATCAAACTAAAATATATTATGTACTAATGCCTATTGCTCTACTAATCTTTCTAATATTTAGCACTTTATTTTAGTAAAGAACATAAACTCGCATGAAACTAATTTTGATTTTGCTACATCTAATAAGTGTGATGAACATCAGTTCCTAGCTTTAGTCATCATTAAAGATTCGATATCACTAATATATGCAACGAAGAGTTTCAATGAAAGGTATATCAGATTTGACACAGATTCTAGATATATATTCAGAAATAATCGAAGCTATTTGTCAATCCTGTCTATTTGCCATCGATCAACTTTTATTGATCTACGAGAAACGTCAAGTTCGTCTACTATGACCATCTTATGTGTTTTTTAACTACTCGTCTGTTTATCATCATTGAGATTATTCTCTGACTAATCGATACTCTATTTCAAGTCTCTCTTTAATTACTTAATAGAAATTACTGTAATATGAGTATTTTTATTCTTCATCGAGTTTCATAGGTCTTTTTTCAATCTTTCTTCGAAAGAATTTTGTAATAGTAAAAATCTCTTTATATTACTTAGCTAAACGGTATCTCTATTTTTAATGTTTCACCTACAAGCAGTCAGTATTTAATGGGTTAAAAGCAATTAATTGCAGATTTGAACTGAACATCAACAACAAAGTTGTTACTTATTTAGTCTGCATATCGTTTCTAGTAGAAGCTACCATTCTGAAAAGTTCGTTCAAAAGACAAATCGAATGAGTGTCTATCTATCTATCTATCTATCTATGGACGAATCTGAACGAATAATTCGAAATGCGAGTCGAAGAAGAATAAAAAATAAGTGACTGGTGATGATCAAATATATTTGCTTTGATCAATATCTCCTGACTGTAAACTGTATTAGACAGAAGCCATAATGACTGTAGTTTTCACTCACTCAATTAGAATTAAATATATTTGAAAAAAGCGATCCAATTTCTAGTGACAACATGTCAGATGATATGCTAATTTGATTATGATCGAAAGATAAATCTAAGAAATAATGGAATTTTTAATTAGTTAAATAATCTAGTTTTAGTTGTCTACGAGTTTTGACGTTGTATAAAGCTTCTCAGATACGTGAGCAATTGACAGTATCATGTGGTTTCAAGAACCCAACTTCTATCCAGTATTTGACATAACGTTCAACAAGTTGTTGGTCAATTGGTGGACAATTTTGAAGTACAGCTGTACGATAGATAGTCTTTTCTAAAGCAAATTGAGCCATTTCACATATTTTTCTATCATCAAAAATTGTTTTAAAGAAGCCAGCAAGCACATAAGCTGGATTGTCCGGATTGTCAAGGACGTTGCGGAGCCATACCTCGTTAGGCACCACTGTAAATTGAAGGCCAGATAATTTCAAGTATTCAATCAATTGTGTCCAACTGATAACATATGGATTGCGAATATGATGTATATGTTCCGAAGGTGGACCAGTTCTTCTAGTAGAATCGATAGCGATATCAACAAGACAAGCTGCACAATAATTGACTGGTACCCAATCAATTTGTTGACCATATTCAGGCAATATACCCATCTCCCCACTTCCCACACAGATCATCAACGAAATCATTTCACGAGTTTTCCATACACCCGTTTCACTATCACCAGATACTTGTCCGATTCGATAAATATCAACAGGTATGCCTAAATAAACATTAAATGACCACTGAACATCAATGGAAAAATCTATTCTGACAATAATCATAAGAATAGGATTGCTATCTTTATAAGAGCAAAAAACTATCTCAACTTTTACCAATCGACATGGTACTAAGGTTAAATAGAGATAGATTTTTTATAATTATTACGTAGAATGAACTTTCATTCCATACTATATAAAATCGTTCGTTTCTATAAACATCAAAGTGACTGAATAAAGTCGTGCAAATTAATCTGTAGTAGTTTATGTATATTTAAAAGAAGGTTAATGAAATTCTACTATTCTTCTATAGAATGTTAATTAATGATATTCTGAATGTTTATTTATTCGATCGTTAATATATGGAAGAGATTTATTCTGATGGTTTCCAATTTATAACTTACCCCAATAATTGTTAGCCGCCCAGCAGATATGTTCAGCAGCATATTTTGATTGTCCATATCCATGAGGAAGAGCAAGGCCTTTTTGACGAGGTAAAGCTTCTTCTTTAACTATGTTAATAAGACCAGAGGCTGCAGAGGATATACTTGAAATGAAATGAAAATGCATTGGTATTTGTGAGGTTGAAGTTGATGCAAGTTTTAGTAGTTGATAGAGTCCGTTTAAACATTCCTGATCGAAATCGTTTATGGTCAAGTTAAAATCCATTTTCCAAGCTAAATGAATTATATCAGTAACTTGATGTTGCAATTCTTGATAGATCTCTGTTGTTTGACCAAGTTTCTCATCGTTGAAATTCGTGGGTAGAATGGTGATACGCGTCTTGTCATCTAAAACTGTGGTATCTTGTTTCCGTGATTCCATATCACTTCGAAGACGATTAGTTGCATCCGAACCACGTAGAAGACAGTAAATTTTAGTTACTTGAGACTTATTCAATAATTGCAAAAGTGTTTGACTTCCGAGAGAACCATTTGCACCTGTAATTAAAAAGACACGTTTATCTATTTGACAATTGTTATCATTATTCGAGAAGTTTTCCGTTAGTTGAATTTTTTTATTCAAATGTGTCGCTATCAAGTTAATGTATTTATCAATAATTTCTTCTGTTTGCTGGTAATGTTGAGGATCATCGGATTGTTGAGGCTGTTGATTATTGACGATGTTAAATAGTTGATCTGATAGAGCATCAATAGTTGGAAATTCATAAATGATATTTTGATCAAGAGTACCAAATGTTTGACACAGTTTATTTCTTAATTGTGAAGTCGTCAATGAATTAAGGGAGAGTTCATATAATGATTGAGAATGATTATTAAATTGTTCGACTGGCTTTTTAAGAATATCGGCCACTGTTTTTTGCAGATAAGTAGAGATGTCTTTTTTAGTCCATGATTGTTCTTGTATACCATGCGAAATATTTGAATCAACACTAGATTGATTGAAAAATTGTTCGTACATTTGTTCAATTTCAGAGGCATATTCGGTATAAACTTGTTTTCGAATGACATTACCCTTGTTTGTCACTGGAAGATGTTTATCCAATGGGAGAATTTTAATCAGATCCGGTAAAATATGTGAATGTGTAGGTGCATCTTTATTGGCATTTTCAACAGCAACAAAAATTTGTTTTTCAATTTGACTATGTTCAATTTCAGATGCTTCTTTACTATTCAATTCGATCAAAACCAAACACTGTAAACGCTGATGGCCGAGAACGATAGCGTGCTTAACGAATGGACATTGTTGAATAGCAAGTTCTATTGGTAATGGATTTGTCTTTTCACCAGTTACATGCACTAATACATCGTCTGATCGACCATGAATGATATAACGACTGGATCCAGACGATTCTTCCACAAATAAATCTCCAAGAGAATAGAAGTTCTTCGACCGAAATTCGGGTGCAAGAAATGCATCTTTAGAATCGACAACTAATTCATAAACATTATTATCGGAATCCAATGGCAAAAACGTTAGATTTGATTCGCGACCTTTCAGTTTTCTAAGTAATTTCCATTGATCTCCGTTTTTCATATCATAATCACTGACGAGAAGGAATCCTGCTTCTATTTAAATAAAAAAAAATACATCTTTTATTCTTATCTCATTACTTCAAAATCATAATAGAGACTATTAGTCCACAAAAATGATGGTTTGACTAAATGTCTCTTACAATGCTACACATATCAAATTAGAACAGTAGAAATATTGAAAAAAAACATGAGTAAAAGTTTGCCACTATCGGCCTCTTATAAATAAGATGCAGTCCTTAATTTTTGTAATGCTTTTCTTATTTGCAAATAATCGGTAATAACCATTTCATTTCCTTTCCGTAGAGAGAAATCAGTAATGATCTTAATTAATAAGGTCATGGTTAACAATCATTTCTGCAGAACTTTTCTTTTGAGAAATCATTTATTTCTAAAACTACAAAAAATAAAGAGCAAGATGAGAGCAACAACGAAAATCAAAAATCGGATGTCAATTAAAAATTAAGAGAAGGAAAAATATATTCATGACGAGCAATAATCGTTCCTTGAATCTAAATCGATTTACGCAGTTTGTTTTCGCATCTTCATACGAAAGAAAATATGTCAAATTCAGATTATCGATTTACAGATATTGAAATAATTAGACCATACCAGAAGTAGTGAAGGAAGTGCTTTTTTTCGTTAAGCAGAGGCATAAAAAAATTTCTTTTTTTTACCAATAGATAGAGCGTGTTTCCATCTATCTTTCTATGCTATTTGATAATTCCTCGTCTTCTACTAAGTTAGTGAAAATTCGAGAAAACTTTTTTTTGCGTACAACTCTCTGGTAGCAGAATCGTATATTTTTGTCTATACATCGTTCTTTTACTTGTTTTTCATTCTTTTCTTCTTGTGATTTCTTATAACCTGCTTCCACATGTTTTACTGTGTAACGATATCAGTGAAAAAAAAATAGAAACAAACATGAATTTGGCGATTATTTCATTAAATGTTCTAAGTAACCACCACGATTATCTGCATCCTTTTGATCCATTTCTCGAAGGTCTTTTTGTACTCGTCCGAATTTAAGGAGTTCATGAAATCGATCACAGCATCATGTAATAATTCTGAATCATTTTGATTGATTAGATTTTCTTTGATCAAGTCGAATAACCAGAAGTCACAAAATGACAAATCTAGAGAATGAGATGGATGATCTCCTATAGCTACACATGCCTTGTTTGATATCTTTCGATCGATCTGTTTGTGATGGAATCAAGACTAATCACCAGTGATTATATCGCATAAACTCCACGTTTCCTGGTGAAATTTTGCTAAATTATGCTTGCATATTCGAAATCGTTCAGCTCGCTGAAGATCGGTGAGATCCTTAGGTACGTAACGTACGAGTATCTTCCGAAGCTTTAAATGATCAGTGATTATTCGTCGAACAGTCCCATCACTCAAATCAGTTTATTCTTAGATATCTTCGATTGTAATGTAACGATCATTATCGATGAGAAAACGAATCTGTTCGATATTTCCAGTTGTTGTTTCAGTAATAGGTCCACCAGGTCGTGCTTTATCTTCAATTTCCTCTTGACCATCATTCGACTGTGCTTAGACAAGGGGCTTCATTACCATAAACAGAATTCAATTCATTATGGATAACTCTTTGCTGGAATGCTAAGTGCAGTACGCACTTTTATATAAAAGTAAAAGTTTTCAGTAGTCATCGAAAGTCAAAGAGGAGAAGAGAAAGAAAGAAAAAAAGAAAATGTACGATTCTGCTACCAGAGGGTTGTACGCAAAACACACGTTTTCTCGAAATTTCACCAACTTGGTGGCAGGTAAGGAATTATCAAATAGCATAGAAAGATAGAGCGAAAGACGCTTATACCCCTGCTTAAGGAAAAAAAGTACCTCCCTCACTACTTTTGGTACGTCCTAAGTAATTAATCGAAAGAATTAAATTTACATTCGTCGATTTTGGAGTGATCAAACTCGATTTGAAAGATTGCAAAAGCAAGTTCACAACGGCGATGGGATAGAGGATTGGGCGTGTATAAAATGTTATGGTCTTAGTCTCTTGCTCATCTTCGATGTATATCTCAACTTAATTAAGTACATTGACATGCCCGAAAGCCATTTACCAAAAGCATTGCAAAAGTTTCCGTCTAAACTCTTGTAGAAAACTTTATATCAACAGGACAAGGTGTGATCACACATGCCGAAGAATATAACTCAAGAATATTTCAAGAAAAAATGTATTACACAAATTACTCAGCCGGTAAGTAGTCTGGATCATTAGTAATATATTATTATATTTCATAATTTATAACATCGATAAACTGAAAAATGTATTGCAAACAGTATGGGCAGATATTTCATACGATACAATACGAAAGCTTTTTTGAATCATTATCAGAATGACTTCGAAAATTGATCAATTGTAAAGAATTTTCTTGTAAATCATAAATATCTACTCTTGTGTATAGAAACATTCTTTATGAAATAAATTAATAAAGAAAAAGATGAAAATGAAAAAGAGGGTCAATACCTATGAAACAACACTTTTCTGTTTCTATTGCTTTTTACGCATACATAGATGATAAGGATAAAGAATAATCACATGTACGTGTGCCACATACATTCATTTATCTAGCGAACATATATACAAATCCTGTAGTTGTATGCTTTTTCAATTAGTACACTGTTAGTTATCGTCATAAATATAAATGATATTATCAATTTTTATTTTACCTGTTGAGCCATAAGCTATAATGAGTTTAACTCGATTTTGTGTCAATTTTTTGCAAACATCAGGTGAACAAGATGCACCCGTTGATAAGACGAATCGAAGACGTGTTAAAATTTCAAAACCACGATTATCATCTTTTTGTAATAATGGAAGAAGTTGTTGAAGAAGAAGTGGAGCCGAACACATCTTTATTATTTTTGAGTATTCAATACTCTTAATTATGTCTTTAGGAGTTGGTGGAAATTTGTTTCCTAATGGAAATGCACATGCTCCACCAACGTACAACATAATCAAATTTAATCCCATTCCAGCCACGTGAAATCAAAACATATATAAAATCGATAAAAATATTACAATTATCAATAAGAGAAAATAATCTATTTTTATCAACTTTTTTCGAGATTCTCAACTTTCATATTGTTAGATGCAGAAAAATTTGTGATATTGAATGATTTCAAAATTTTTAAAAGACTTTTGAACATTGAATTAAACTTGAAATTCGCAGAATTTTCATACTCTAATGCTTGTACTACAATAGGAATATAGCCTGCAAGAACATTATTTGAAAAAAGATATCATAGATAATAAAGCAGAGAATTCTAATCCACAGATTTGTCAAATTTTGTTCTACAAGGACATAAATATTCATTGATCTTATCTTTTTTATTATTCTACGTAGAATGGAACGGTGTGTAAAAATATCTATTCTTAGATATGCATCATTATTAACTCTTTTTTCTAAGTTTTTTAAAAATCTTGTAAGTCTTACGAGAAAACCTTCCCAACTGTCAAATCATTTTTGGGTTCAGATTTAGTGCATCAAGTAGACCTCACTGAGGTATGAGAAACCTCAAAAGGATAAGTGTCCATAGGCCTTCCATCCCAAGTTATAGACATTTTACTGAATTTTTAGCCTGTGGCATGCTATATATCAAAAGGTCGAATACCAATATTTTGACCTGAGTCTTTGGCCACAGAGAGATCTATTAGTGAACAGAATGCTCTAAAAATTCTAGCACAAAATAACGTTTTCCTCTCGATATATCAAAGTTTCAAAAATCACTCATACCCCACAAAAGACGCTAAGTTTTTTTGGTTCCTTGATATCTCGGGAAAGAAACATTATCTTGAGCTGAAATTTTCAGGGTATTTTATTCACCAATAGATCTCTCTGTGGATAAAATCTCGGGTCAAAATACCATTATTCGATTTTTGAGCATATACCATGCCATACGCTAAAATTTTAGTAAAATACCTAGAATTCTAGACAGAAGGCCTATTGGCACTTATCCTTTTGAAGTTTTTCATACCTTACTGGAGACTAGTTTATATACCGAATCTGAACCTAAAAGCGGTTTGACAGTTGTGCAGGTTCCTTCCTTAGAATTCTTATATATATGAGAGAAAGTAATACTCACAACGGTAATAAGATGAGTACGATATCATCATCAGACCAAAATCGATTATCCATTTCAAAAGAGAAACTTTGAAAATATCCAAATAAATTTTCAGTTGTTAAACGAATTGGTTTTGGATATGATGTTGTTCCAGAACTATAATAAATTATTCAATGTCTTATTGAGTTTGGAATTCTTTATGCTTACCTGTGAAAAATAATACGAATTCGATCAAGCTCATTTATATTAGTTCTAGGTTTAAATGATGATTTTTTATAATTAATGATTTCATCAATATTTATTTGTTCCATTTGATAAAGATTAACAATTGAATTAAAAGTATTAGATAATGATGAATATGTTTCAGAATAAAATAAATAAGTTACATTAGATTTTTCAAGTAAATGTTTAATAGCATCATCAGAGTTTCGAATACTCAAAGGAAAAACAATAACATCAAGTTTAAATAGAGCAAACATTGTCAAGAGATAATCTATATCACTATTAGCTAATAGACAGACAACTGGATTATCATTTGTTTTATTTTCACCAAATATTCTTGAAAATTTTTCAGCTAAATAATTAGTCACTTCATTAAATTGCTTAAAAGTTAATGTTGCATAAATGTATGGTTCATTTTTACTAGGATAATAAACACATATTTCATTTGATCGGTTTTCTGCATGTTTCTCTAACATATCAATAATTGATAAAAAACGAACTTTCATTGACATTTTTTTTAACAATTAAATATTTATCTAAATTAAAACATTAATAAAGACTAGATAAACGGTCGATCTTAGAGAATAAAATATGAAGATCTCTAAAAAAAATTCTGAAACATTCATATATTCATCTTCAAAAATTCAATAACTCATTTGAATTAAACTTAACATATGTACCAAATATATCTGTTCATTAAAATTTTATATGATCATATACAAACACAATACTTTTCATTTTAGTATAAAAAGATAAAAAGAAGAAAAATGGATCGCAGGGAAAAACTTTCAAGATACAGCAGATGACCAAAAATATTTATTTTATGTTTTAGTTATTATAACAAATAGGAGGGTGAAAGTAAGGAATTGCATATACTATGTAATATATGGAGATCGGTAACATCAATCCAACCATTATGGATTAGATTCGAGAAGAATTATGATGAGCAAAGGTCATACTATTTCAACAATTGTAACTCAAGAATATAAGATCATTACGGATCAGAGAATCAATCATCCTCGGCCGTATACTAATAAATTACGGTGGAAAGCAGCAGACGTTAACACTTATCGTTCACAGCAACCGTATAAATTCGCTGTTTACGATTCTCATGACACCACCATGACCGTAAACGATGACTGAACGATACCGCAAGATGTCGGAACTCCAATTGTAAACGGCGTAAGCGTGGTCTACTAATCGAAAACAAAGGAATGTCAACAGAGAATAAATATTTTCATTTAATCATTTTCTGCAAACCACATCAAGGATTGACTATGCAATAGACCATCTAAAAGATGTTTAATTCTAATTGAACTAACGAATTTTTCCCGAAACATTATCATAATAATTAACATATAAAAAAGATATATATAAACAGAAACATATCCATACTCACCTACCACTATGGTCATGCAACAATACTTGTATGTGCATGAAGTAGATGATCAACATACATTCTGCCTTGCACAACATTTTTATAGTGTTGGATATATTTAGAAGTGTGAACTAATTCAGGTATAGATTCATTATCATTCAATGAGACTTTTAAAGTACATTGACGGCTCAGACAAGGGCTTTTTAAGCCCTTTTTTCAGATGCCTCTTGGCAAGGTATCTTTTATTCTGAATGCATGAATACCTATAAGAAAAGCTATTTGAAGGTTTTCTTACTCATCAGAACCTTCACAGAGGTTTCTCGTGAGAAAAATAGCTTGTAAAGCGGTTTTCTTGAAATACTTGTGTATAAGGTAGTTTTAATTCCACACGCATGGAAATCAATTAAAAAAGCCATTGTAAGCCTTCTTTATAAGTAGGAATGTTATAGCGTAGTGTTGCTATTGAAAAAACAAATTTTTGTAAAAAGGATTTTAAAGTCCTTATTTTCAATACTTTTTATAAGATACGATCACATACGACGTCATTCGCACGTAAACAACGCCATATAATGGTGTTTCAATCAGAATAGAATCGGGTGACACCACGTGTTTTACTGCGTACGATATCAGTTTTTTGCAGTATACGAATGTCAAATATACGACCTTAATACTGGACATATAAAACGAGTCATTTACAGCACGCTTACAGTCGTAGTTATACCGTTTAAGAATATCTACGTTAATGTAAACGATCGTATACGGTCGTTTATGATTGTCGCAATCATGGATCTAGGTAAGATCGAAAACAACACATTCGTTTAACGGCGTTTCTTTTCCGCTGATTTCTTCTTTTCCTAAATATATTGGTTAGTTGAATATATAACCAGTGATTGAATTACATAAACATCAAACTTTATAACCGCTTTTTATTGGTTTCAGAGGTATATATTGCTTGATGCTTGATCTTTCCTTCAGTTTTATCATGCTTTCGTCAATTATACTATAGCGACCAAAGTTATATTTTTTTTGAAAATTCCTCCACAAATTTTCAGTAAAGTTCTTAATTTTGTAAATTTTACTGTAGTTTTTTGAATCTCGCTTTGGTTTGAAGGAATTATCCGCGAAATATAAATTATTAAAAAATTCAAGAAAACGATCTCGTGATATGATTGAACTGATAAATGTGTTATGGAATACCATATTCTTACTCTAGTAAAGTTTTATATTCGCCAACTCATTTATATTTAATAGGATAACTAATCCAAGAAACAATTCAATCTCGTTTTTTTGCTCGCATCGTTCCGTTTACAGATTTTTCTCTGACTATTACTTTATTTGATCAGTGATCAGATTCAAAATTTCTTCATTAAAGATGGTTCTTTGAGAGAGATTGAGGTGAAGCCACCATCCATGACATAGCTTTCAGTCATTGAGTTCAACTCCTTTGCATATACGTCCATATCTTCGTCAGAAAGTTCGAGCTCATCATAGGTGAAATTGAAATCACTCTCGTTGGTATCATCACTGGAATATGAATCGTACGACTCGCTGTCGCCTTCATCATTTCTATAGAATTTCATTCATTTAGTTTTAGCGGTACAAAACGGTATAAAGAAATAGAGTACGAGTTAGAAGGAAAAATGATATGCTTCTCAAATTCGAGGAAAACGTAAATTCGTCAATGAGAACGAGAATATATATACGACTAATAGTGAATGAGAATATTCTCGAAAATAAATGTTCCGAGAAGAGAAAAAATAATGATGCCAGTGTACCTCACCAAGAAAAACAGGCAATATTTGAAAAGAATTTATACGAGGCAGAGAAAGAAAGAAAAGAAAAGTATCAAATAATAATTACAGTTGTTTATTACCTAATGACCTGACACATTTAATAATTTTATGTGAAATAAACACTTTTTTCTTTACTGAAAAAAAAAATGATCCAAAAAATGGATTATCCGTTCTCAAAGAGTTAATGAAATAAACAGTTCAATAGAAAAATAAACCTAATTTCATTATTGTTGAATAGATAACTAATACACATAAAGAATAATTCTTCATTTTCATAAATTCTTTTCTAAATTTCAAATAATCATATTAACAATTTTTCGATCTAAGTGAATATCCTAACATTTGATATATTCATGAATAATTCTATAGAATAGAATATTTTAAAATATTCTGTAACTGATAACATACAAATATATTCATTTATTGATTAGAATTAACTAATGAATATTATTCGGACCATTAAGGCCCCCCTCCCCCTCAAAAAAAGTCAATTTTCGCAAAAATTTTCGAAATTGAGATAAATGCATGGGAAGATAGCCCGTCTTCCGATCTTTCAGAAATGATATGGTTTTTTATTCAAAACTCCTTGTTTGACGAAAAATTTTGATAGTTTTCATTAACCTCTCCTTGAAAACTATGCTTATTTTTCGGAAAACGAAAAATGTTTTTCGTTTTTTCTCGGTTTATGATTTTTTTGACCTTTTGTCCAAGATTTCTCGGTCCGGGCTTGGTCAATATATTTAAATTTTTTTTTGTTTGAAAGAGCGCGTCGAGATGCAGGGCAATATAGAGTCCTTTTTTTAATTAAGTTTGTTTTTTATTATATATACAGCCATTTATGTAAAAAAATACCCATTTTTGGCGCGTTTTTTGAGCGATTGAACTTGTGATCCCCTTTCTCCGCTAAAAAAGTAAGAATTTAAAAAAAAAGGACTCTATATTGCCCTGCATCTTGACATGCTCTTTCAAACAAAAAAAAATTTTAATATGTTGAATGACACTGGACCGAGAAATCTTGGACAGAAAATGAGCTATTTTTGACCCTTGTTTGGTTTATATCTCTGTTAATTGTCAGTGTATCGAGCTGAAAATTTTACCACAGCCTTCTCACTTCAGCCCCAACATATGCTCCAAATTTCAGCCCATTTGAACGTTCCTGGACTGAGATCGATTTTTGAGGGGGAGGGGGGCCTTAACATTATTTTATATAATAAGGTTAAATAAATAATTCATCTTATTAAGATTAGAATAATCTGTAAATAAATTTTAATGAATAATATACAGTTAACGTCAAAAGTATTTCGCCACTTCTTTTTTTCTTTTCATTCATATATCAAAACTACACAAGATTAATTTATGTCCATAATATATCTGTAAATTAGAGGTCTAATAGTATGTATAGATGCCTGTTTAATATGAAACACTCTTGAGTATAAAATATAATAAAACAATCAAAGTTTAGTGTTAAGAAAACATGACATAAAAATTGCCCAAAATAAGATTTTTGTTAATAAATATTTTCATGGAAAGTCAAGCACAAAGAACACAAAATATTCAGAATACTTTTCATTTAATTAGACTTTGTAGAGATATTTTCATCGATCCTTTTGATATAAAAACATTTCGAGTTTCATTGAGCAATGACGGTGTTATACTCAAAATGCTGAATATTATGAAATTCCGAGTGGTTCAAAAATGCTTACAACATATATCATATAGCGAATATGTATTCACAGACAAACGATAAATTCTCGGTTCTTTCCTCAAAAAAGACACCGTTGAAAGTTTTATAAAAGATATAAATACTATAAAAACAAATGGTTATTGAAAAGTAGAACAGTTTGACAAATATTTTTATTATCATTTTAAGAGATTTTTATCTCATTTTTTCTCAGTATTAAAGTTTTATTGTATTTTATATTGAAAACTTTTTCATAATAAAGACATGTCTATATATATATATCACTAGACCTCTATTATACAGATATATAATAAAAATAAATTAAATTTGAGTGATAAAGATTATTATTTGATTTAATGTAAAACATTTTTTTAATTTATTAAAAAATTTATTCGGAATATAGAAACGAATGAAAATAGATATTAAATAGAATATAACCAATAATGTATTTCTTTTCATTTGTTTTTCTATTAAAAAAACATTTTTGAATACGCGTAAATATAAATAAATATCATTTTAATAATTTCTATATCAAATTATTTATTCATTACTTGTTTATTTTAAAATATTTCTTATTTTATAATAAATATTTTTACCTGAAAACATGTGCACATATAGATTAGATTAATAACGAAATAAACACAAAAAAAAAACGAATGATCACTAGAGATAGAATAAAACATAATCTAAAGGTAAATAAGATGAATTATGTCATAGAAAAGAATAATAATCGTATGATTGATCGTTTTTCTTGTTTATAATACATTATTATAGGATTTAGAAAAACAAACGTGCATATATACACACATTAGATTAAACATTAATCATATTTTTTAAATTACAATAAAATAATGTATTAGTGAAGAATTAGTTGAAAAAACAAGAATATATTAATTATTTCGACGTTTCGGAAGTTTAAAACCCCATTTTCAAGACGAAGCACAACCATGAAACCGACCTAGAGTATTTATATTTATATTTCAACTAATTCTTCACTAATACATTATCTTATTGTAATTTTACTAAATTTTGTCGAATTTTCATTACTGTTATTATTATTATTGCAAAGTGAATCAAATGACATTCAAACATAAATACTCTAGGTCGTTTTCATGGTGGTGCTTCGTCTTGAAAATGGGGTTTTAAACTTCCGAAACGTCGAAATAATTAATATATTCTTGTTTTTTCAACTAATTCTTCACTAATACATTATTTTATTGTAATTTACTAAATTTTGTCGAATTTTCATTACTGTTATAATCATATTTTTATTTAGAAAAATAAAAACATAGGTCAATTTTTAACTCATTTATCTTCAAAGAAATTTTAAATAATGAATCAATATCAAATTAGTATTTTTTCTGATAAGAATAAAATTTAAATTCAATAATGAATATATCGGGTCAATCATAATAAATGGAAGAGCTTTACTTTTCATATTTTTATTCTTAAAGCATGTTTTATTGAAAAAACAAAATATATAAAAGAAATGCATCATAAAAATTTCTACAACCTATAAAGTAAACCTTATTTTAATTGTATAACAGAGCTGCAAGCATGACTAGAGGTGAAATTTTAACTTTAATGACACTTTAATTAAAGTCTTAAGTTAAAGTATGGATACAATTGCTAAGAAAGGACCATGTTCAGAATTTAGGTCCTTAGCTAGCCACCAAAGCGGAGGTATTTGAATCTCCTTTTGTCCATCTTTGAAGGAATATTTGGGTCCTTATTTAACTATCTTATAGGGGTCATCTAGATCCTCAAGCTCAATCTAGATTCGTTTTTGATAACCTATCTACCCCTTTGACTACCGGATTGTTTTTATAATCTCAAACTAACGTTTATTTCACAAAAAATATTACAAAGTACATGAAATAAAATGCTTGTCGAGTGTGATAGTCTTTAAAGCAATCCATAAGATACGATCCTACGACACATTCAATGCATTCATACGAAGTATCACTTCTTGATCTGGCTCTTCTCACATTAATAGCATAAACGTAACATTCTCTTCTTGGATTTGATTGAGTCTCTGTGATTTCAATGCGTGAAGGAAAATGTCGTGCTGTGAGTCGGAATAGACTTTTAGAAGGCTGTCGACCGATTGAACTTCGCACCTGGCTAATGTATTTTCCAATAACTTTTCGTACCACCTCCAGTTGATAAGTAGCCAAGCGAAGATTAACATTTTTTTCAGTTTGTACAGAACATATGTATCATAAATCGTAAGATCAGGTAGATGAAAAAAGAACTTTTTGTACCACTTTACTGATCGACGGACACACTTCAAGAAGCTTATTTGCGTGCTATATTTATCGACCAAACCTACATTCTCATTATATTCTTTTCACATAAAAATGTATTATCTTCGGCTGCTTCGTTACAAAGTACACTTTTCCAATTGTGACCATACTTGGTTCATCAAGTGTAGATAGCATTGTGACATCACGTTTATCAGTCCATTGTAATGCAAACTGTCAGTGTGATAAAAAATGTGCTCCCTAGATTCTTGTGACTTTTCAAAGATTGGTAAACTAACTCGACTTTTATTTGCAGTTCCACACGCTCCTGTCCTATATTGATGAAGATATTCGAATAAAGTGGAACTAGAATAGAAACGGTCTACAAATAATGCATGATCTTTATTCAAGAAATGTTCCAATAAAGTTGTAACTATATATATCTAGTTACATCTAGATGTGCTTGACAATTGAGTGACATTTTAGAATCGGCACTAGCTATGAGATTCTATTACAAAACCTGTTTCGCAGTCACAAAGTATAAACATTTTAATTGCGAATTGATGACGTTTTCTAGTGAAAAGTTCAGCAAATGTAGGTGTTGCAATAAGATGATCGGCAGACCAATAATTTTCAATACGATTTTTTTCGAATGAGGCGTCAACATAACTGTAGCTAAAAATGTATACATTTCATTGATTGTTGTATCGATCCATGAAACTATATGACTAAGCCAGTGGCGGCGCGAATAGAGGCGAGGAGAGGGTACCCCTCGCCCCTTTGCTCCTGGTAATAGTTTTCTCCGATTTTAAGAGAAAGTATCACTGAAGTTTTCTCTCATTTGAAGAGAAAATTTATGTAAAATTCTCCAAAATCCGGAGAGAGTTTGTCCAAAATTCTCCAAAATCCAGAGAAAATTTGTCTAAAATTCTCGAAATTCAGAGGAAATCTGCAAAATTCTCGAGATTAGGAGAAAATTCATCTAAAATTCGCCGAAATTGGTAGCAAGCACCCAGATTGAAATTCTCAAAGAACTTGTTGTTCATAATCGAAAAAAAATATCTACCATTATTAACAAGAGTATTTGATTATCTTTTGACAGTGCCTGTCAAGATCGCAAATGTAGAGAGATCCTTTTTTATAATAAAAATTATAAAAAACAGATTGCAAATGACGATGAATGATGAACGATTATATTCATTATTATGATGTACATTAGAAACATTAATTTTGGATGAATTACAGAATACAGAAATTTTTGAAAAATGGTTAAATAACAAAACTGGCCGTCGACTTTAGATTCACCAGTATCTATTTAATACGGTGTGAAACACAGCTTTTATGTAGTCCTTCGCGAGTTTTTTTTTAATTTCTTATTTTCTCGACGTCCACATCAAAAGTTGTCGTTTTGCGGTGTGACAATCTCGTGAACGAAAAGTGGTAAAATATTTGATCGATGTGAAACTAGCACGACGGGTTTGATTGAGCTCGGAATTCCTTCAATTACGGTTTGCAGGGGTGGAACCTACGGCAGAGTGCTCCACAGGTGTTCACGAGCACCCTCATCCAGGCCCCGCCCCTGCAAACCGTAATTGAAGGAAGTCCAAGCTCAACTAAATCCGTCGTACTAGCTTCACATCGATAATATTCGTTGAAACGCGCGATTAAAGTACGAAGATCGAACTATGACCATCCGTTTTCTGATTTTCAATAGAGAGTTTCGTTTCGTCACAGGGAGCGTAACAAAATGACAATTTTGAAAGGACTTCGTTTTTTACGAAGTTTGAGATAATTAAAACGAAAACAATATAAAAAGTTAGGCGCCATTTTCTCTATATAACAGCTGTGAATACATCTGATGATACATAGATCACACCAAAAGTTTTTTGGCCCGGTTCTCCTAGAAGGCGTAATCTGAGGACACCTGTTATAGTATAATGACCAAAAATATTTAGGATTATGTAGGAAATTTCAGCCCTCCACGTATTACCCATCGTTTTATTTTTTCATTTCTTTCCAATCATCCTTAAATCATTTTCGATATGAGTTTTCAACTCTCACGTGAACAATCTCGCACTATGATTTTGTATGACTGGAAAATTAGCTTAACATACAAGGACAGCCATGCTCATTTGATGCAAGCATGGGGGGACCAAGCACCTTCAGATCAAACAGTACTCAATTGGTTTCATGAATTTCAACGGGGCAATTTCAGTATTGAGGATGCTGCCCATTCAGATCGTCCTCGAACTGCTGTCAACCAATAAACAATTGATGCTGTTCACGCAATAGTTAAAAATGATCCTCATTCAACTTATGAACAGATAGAAGACAGGTCGGGCATTGGTTCGTCAGCGGTCTATTCAATTCTTCGTGACTATTTGAAGCTACGCAAGGTGTGTGCTCGATAGGTATCTCATCAACTGACCGATGATCGAAAACAGTTGCGTATACAGTTATACCACCAGTCCATCAAACGATTTAAAGAAGGACGATCTCGTCGTGTATTCGACATTATTACCGGTGACGAATCATGGTTTTATCATTATGATCCCGAAACGAAACAGTAATCAAATGTGTGGGTGTCAACAACTGATCCACGATCAACAAAAGTTCGTCATAACAAAAGTTCAGGGGAGCGAATGGTGGCTATTTTTTCATGAAATCCGGTTTAATCAAATCTACACCATTAGAAACTGGTGAGACGATAAGTGCAAGCTGGTATGTCAACAGATGCCTAGCACAAGTCTTTAAAACTGTATCTGAATGGAAAATCAGAACCGGCCTTGGAGGTCTCATTTTTCATGATGATAACGGTTGGCCATACAGAGCCTGGATTACCAACGAATATTTAGCGGAAAATCATGCAGAACCTTATCAAAATCCACCATATTCTCCGGATCTAAGTCTGTGCGACTTCTTCTTGTTTCCAAAACTCAAAAATCAACTTCGTGGAATTCAATTCGACAATGACACTGTAATGCTAGATCCATTAGAACAAGCTGTCAACATCCTGACAAAGGACGATTTCAAAAACTGCTTTGATGACTAGTTTATTCGAATGCACAAGTGCATTAATACTAGGGGTGGAGTACTTTGAAAAAATACATTAGAACCAGACTTTGATTATTTGTCTAAAGGGATGATCAAAAAACTTTTGGCATGATCCTTGTATAATAGAATTCTTCTAAATATTATAATATGTATTTGACAACTAATACTATTTCAGGAAATTCCAACTGTTTCAAGACGAGAATACCGATGATAGTTTCAGGCTAATTATCTAAAAACATATCTCAAATGATGAGCAATCTTCAGCTGGTAAGAAATTAATAGAACACCTTTAGAATATTGAACTCTTATTTTTATTGACAGCATCGATAATTTTCGAAGTGAACTTAGAGAAAAAATTCTTAATAAATAGATGGAAAATAATACATATAAAGGAATACTAATGAATATTTGTTTCCGAGCAGCAACTATTGCATTATGAGAAATTTTACTTAAAACTTTGAGATTGAAAAGGATGGTTCAATGTAGTCCTTGGATATTTAGAGAGAGACAGAGCATAAAGAAAAAATCTCCCATGATTTTAGGATCGACTCAAAGTGAAATACAAAACACAACAACAATAATTTCTGACGTTCAATCCAACATAAAAGTTTGTTCTATCTACTTATTTTTCATCCCTTTCACGGCGATTCTGTTTTTCGAGAAAAATATGCGTGTTTGCGCTCCATAAATGCCCTAATTGATATCTTCTGTATATGCACATATTTGTTTTTCGCTTTGTTGTTTGTATCATTATATAGAAGATCTTCTTTCACGTCGACCTAAATAGTTGGTCAAGTTTCTTTTGTCTGTGTTATATGTACTACAATAGGAACGAAATAAACAAACAATATTTCAAGTTTTTTTCTTTTACATTCTTTTCGTAATATTATCTTTGACTCTATTAGATACTGTTATGACCTCTTTCTCGTCCTTTTTCACGTAGCTCAAAATACGTGCAAAGGAATTTGAAATTTGGTCGAAGCACTTTAAAGTGGCGCAAAATCACTTCGCTGATAGAAGTCCGTTGTTTCTCCCTTGCTTGCCCATCTGTTTTAGACGTATTTTCATTTGAAAATATTGGCGTAGAAAAGTAAATAAAGTGATTGAAACAGAGAAGAACAGAATATTTGGTTATCATTTGTTATTATGTGACTCGTGTTATTATGCTTAAGTAATTTCATAAGTAGTAAGAAATGAGAGGATCTTTCTCTCACTATATGTGTTAGAAATAGTTTCTAATAGGTAAGTCAAATATTTACTCATTGTAGAGAATCAGAGAACTATTTATCTTGATAACGAGAGTCATATAAAAAGAGGTAGGATTCATGTACATTTTTTCATTTTAAAGTGTACACCAAATAGAATTCGAGAGGTATGTGATGAAAAAAGATGCTTCTCTTGTTTCCAGTATGTGGATAGTTTTTTCTTACAGAAAAGTCTTGTTTATAGTGAATGGTGAGATATGATTGCACTTTTTACGAACTAAAACTCTTTAATTTGTTGTATGCATGATTTTCTAGGAAGTATTGGTTGTTTTTGCTAACATGCTATCTCGTAAAAGAAATATTCGTTTGAGCGAAAAATTTTCGGATATTATAAGGATCATAAAATCTATTGATAGAGAAATTTTCAGGCGGAAATTTATTGCTTCGATTTCTTTCATAACATCCAACGATAGACTGAAAATTCAGTAAAATGAGCATAACTCTACAGAAAGGACCTAATCTAATGAATATTTGGAGGATTTTTTTTAATATTATGAGCCCTACTTATGAGTAAAATATGAACCCAAACAGAAAGAAATTATGAATCAGATGGATTCCTTCGTGAGTACGCGACGCAGACTAACACCAAGTCCAAATAAAGGTGCTTGAGACAAACTGAGAGTCTTGGTTTAGTCTCTGATTCGGTATATGGGTGTTGAAAATTCCCTGCTCCCTAAGGTTTCATTCTCAGAAACTCAGAACCTCACCTCACAATACATTTTTATGCATATTTAAACACAATAAAATATTTATATATCCTTCTGCTGCCTTCTCGCACAAAGTTGGTGTGGGTTCCAAGTTCACAAGACCAGGAAGCGCAAGTGGCTTCCAAGTCTCATGCAAGTTGTCCGTTCCTAGGAATCCAGAATCCATACCAACTTTGTGCAAAAAGGTAGCAAAATGGTACGCGAACATTTCATTGTGTGTAAATCCCCTTAAAAATGTATTATGAGGCGAGTTTCGGGTTCCTGTGAATGGAATCTGAACCTGACACCCCTAGTTTGGTGCGTCTCTATTCGCGTATAAAATGTAATAGTACTAAAGGGTGAATGCAAAAACTGAAAATTCAGGAAAAACATCTATGCCAAAAAAAAATACTAATTCTCTTTTAACATAACTTATATTTGGCAAATAAAAGCAATATGAACAAGCTAATAGAAAAATAATTCTGAGAAAGGTAAAAGAATTTTAACTAAATGTTCTTCTCATGGACACCATTATTATCAGTTGCAGTTGTAATGTTATAATCACCATGATTTTTCTTTTTCTCTTTTATTATTATTGTTTCATCAACAGAAAAGGATAGATTTGTTACGTACTCTTTTAAATCTATTTTAACAATTTGAAATACACCGAATAAATTTCCAAGTAGCTTTATTTTCCATCTTGAACGTTGAATGTGAGTCAAAACATCAAAAAAAGGATGTAACTGATTGAATATAGTTCATTTCGTGTGAATATTATTAGAAATCCAATGGAAATTGAACAATAAAATATGCATTAACCTTTTAAAGCGGGAATATTTTTATCAATCAAAAATGATTTCCTAATCGATTTATATTATTTGGCTCAAAATGGTTACATAGTAACCTTATGATAATCAAAAACACATTTTTTTTTAATCTATTATACAGAATGCTAATTTGCGAGTGCAACATTCGATGCTCTGTGAACAAAAAAAGTAACAAAGTGTATTGAATAAGCAATAAAAATAGTGAAAGAAAACGATAATTCCATTGCACAAGTAAGAAAAAAAGTACTTATATTAATGAAAATAGAAGCAGGTATATATACAATAGCAATCAAAAGTAAGAGTATTCTCGAACAACAATAAATTAGAAGGAGAGAAATAATTACATGACTGTACATTAGCAGAAAGAAAAAAGAATCTCTAAGAAGGATTTATACGACAGAAAGAAAAAAAGATGCGCATAGGATGACGAATGAAGTAAGATATGACCTTTATAATCTTCCAGGCTTAACGTTCTAATGTAAGCAAAACAATTTTCACTTTATTAAAAAACAGATGGTAGGACGCTTGCACCGTGGGCCTCAAAGAGTTGATAATTATTATTGCCGTAATTCTGTGAAAAATTCAACAATAATAGAAAATCGACAACATAGCCAAATGCTGGCAGAATTTCGGAAAGTTTTGAAATCCTATCGAAAATTCGACATTACCGAAATTCAGATGGTAAAATTCTTATTATCGAAATTCTTGAGAACCGAATTGCAATGGAACGTTGTTTCAATAGATCATTATCTGGAGAATTTTTAAACGTCGAATTTCAAAATAAAATCTTATATTCTTTACCATAAGAGTAAGAGTGAAGAACATTCATATAGACTTCTAAGATTAGATATTATTGATAGAAAAACTTTTGTTGCAACTCCTAAAGAATTAAAATCTGAAATAAGCGCTAATGATTTTCGTTGCCTACTTTTTATCTTATCCTCCATCATTTTGTTCGGAGTTCATTTCCTCTCGAATTGTCAAGTGTCATAACGATCCATGTGGCTAGGGCGCTGTTTTACCAGTGCAATAAATTTATCGTGTTGAAATTTTAATTCTGCAGGAATTACGTTAAAAGTTTTCGGATGGTTGTAAAGAATCGTAAGAAAAAATATCATAAATAGTGATAAAACTAACGTTATTTAGTATTCCATTATCGACGCATTTTCCAATTGTTATTTTTTCTATGTTTTGCCTACAAGAAGGACATACTACAAGTATCATTATCAGCAAAATATGAATAAAGAGAAGTTTAATAAAGAAGTTTGAGATTATAGTTTGATATCAACTGTAAAAAGATGCCTAATAGCCATGACGCACTTGCATCTTGGAGCACATGCTAATTTAATACTTTTGTGTGATTTGCTTTCGAGTAGTATACTTTGTTTTTTGTCGACTATACATTGATACTTTACAACTAACCAGAGAAGTGTGCTTGTCGTTGGTTAGTAGAAGATAAACTCATTAATTGATAAAACATCATTTATGACTAGAATATAAGTTGGGCATCCAGCCCAATAAAATCTCTGTACAATAATAACGGGTGCGGCAGGATAAATGGCGGTCTCAGTATTTTGACTATAACTTTTTTTCTTTTTGATCTTCAGAGCTAGCTGTTTTGTCAAAAGATACACCGTGAAATTCTCTACAAAACCATAATTAAACTTATTTCTGTAGAAAGTTAAGGAACGAAGCTAAATGAATATTGTTCAAAACATAAAAAGTGCCCAACTTTCAAAGCCAGCGAGTGTCTCATGCAGGTTTGGTATTTGTATACCCTTTTTAATTATCAAGTAGGTGTGTTTTAAAAACAAAGTACACCACAAGATGCAGCGTGAAAAGCTCTATAAGCTACATTAAAAACTTTATTTTATACATGCACTTCTTATTTTCAAAATGGTTAAGATTCTGTGCGACAAGTTTCCAACTCTGCGAAAAAGACCATTTTTTGGTCGCACATAGTTTTGCATATGTTAAAAACAAAAGATCCATGTATATAAAATCACTTGGTTTTGTAAATTGTAGAGCTTTTCACGCTGCATCTTGTGGTATATTTAGTTTTCTTTTAATAGAATATATTAACTGATACAAAGATGAAATAAGAAAAACGAATTCGTAGTGTACCAAAAAAATGATCATGTTCTCAGAGTTGAAAACTTGTCGCACAGAATTTTGATCATTTTGTAAACAAAAAGTGCATATATAAAATAAGGTTATTAATGTAACTTGTAGAGCTTTTCACGCTGCATCTTATAGTATACTTTGCTTTTAAAATATATCTACTAGAGGAGAATAAAAAAAGAGACATTAACACTACCCATTTGTAGAACACCCATTAGCTTTGAAAGTTGGGCACTTTTTATGTTTTGAACAATATTCATTTAGCTTTTTTCCTTAACTTTCTACAGAAATAAGTTTAGTTATAGTTTTGTAGAGAATTTCATGGTGCATCTTTTGGCAAAACAACCAGCTCTAAAGATCAAAAAGAAAAAAAGTTATAGTCGAAATACTGAGACCGCCATTTATCCTGCCGCACCCGTTAATATTCAACAGTGAGAAACTGCAAGTCTCTCAACAGTAGATAGTGAAAAATAGCTGAAAGACAACTTAAAGATTGCTTTGAGAACAGTAAAATATCATATAAAAAAAATGGTTTGCGCTTCGGTTGTTAACATTGACAGAATCACCGTCTATTCCTTTATATTGTCCCGTAGCGTGGTGACTAGATATGTGCAGCGAATGACGTAAATGAATTACATAGTAATTCATAAGTTATCAGGGTCTACTATGGCATATGATGCTCTGAATGACTTTTTTGAGCGTGAGGGCGGAAACATTGACACACGGGTCTGTTCCCTGAGGGTGAGGGTGAGAGGGAAACACACATACGGGTACAGAAGGCACATCATCTGAGTGAGGGTGAGAGTGAAAAGACGGAGGCTCTTGTTGATCCTTATAGACGATGATAGTCCCTTGTAGACCCTGGTAGACCCTGGTAGACCCTGGTAGACCCTGATAGACCCTGATAGACCCTTGTAGACCCTGCTAAACCCTGGTAGGCCCTGATAATTTATGAATTACTTTGTAATTCATTTACGTCATGGTCTCCCTTTTTTGGCATAGATCTTTATACGTATGCTTGGCGTAAAAACTCGAATCCAATGATAATTTACTTACGTGATTACCGTAGCAATGCTTGTGAATATACACTTGATAAGTTAGAGAAAGAAACAGCAGGCAGAAGAAGTTATAGCTGTACTTCCAAATATCGTTCTTCTTCTAGAATGATATATTATACTTTTTTGTTAAAAATTAATCATTAAAACAGATCTTACTCGCTTTTATGGACATGATCTGTACGACATGAATATCTCAGATCAATAATATTCGAAGTGTAGGTTAAGATTAGGAGTGTAATCGATCGAGTTAAAGCCATCTTGTTTGCTGTATGTTAGAGAAATATTTTTCACAAAACCGAACGAAAGAACTGAATACAGAATTTTTAAGTAGCCAATAATGTCAACAAGTAAGACATTCGACAAAATGTTTACCATTTTCTGACTTAGAATGCAGTGTTACTCTTTCAGAAAAGAGTCAGTGAATTACTTGGACGAGCACTACTGGTTTCTATATATAATCTTCTTCTTACATCGTTCTTATCACACCTTTTGATTTACTTATAAAGAGAAGAAATTGCGCCACTATGACAAATATGCTGACATACATATGAGACTCCAAAAGTTTTTCATTCCAGTTCTTCTAAAAGTCTAACGTTTAGTTCAAGTATTTTGTTATAATGCTTAAACATGTTTAGAATTATCTGCAAAACTTCAGACTTCTAAGTCTTGTACGTTGCTATGATCTATCATTTCTTTTACGGTAGGTGCACGCAACTTGTTATTAGGTGATCAGTGATGAATAGAAGAAATTTGTATTTCTTATTTTGATCCTTAAACACGTTTTATGAAACAGCAAAACATGTCAAAACATTCAGCGTGAAAATATCTACAATTCACAGGAGACAACTAATTTACTAGTTGCACATTCTGTTTTCAAAAATGAACAAAATTCTGAACGATTAAATGTCGACGTTGCAAAAAAGTGATGTTTTGATATGCGATGAATGTGTTATTTTGTTATTTATCACTAGAGTCGTGCGGGACAAACTTTTTTATTGTCCCGTCCCGAAATATTTTTTTATTAGTCCCGATCCCGAATGTCCCGTCCCGAAATTCTTTAAATAGTCCCGATCCCGTTTGTCCCGTCCCGAAAAATTTTCGGGACAATCCCGAATGTCCCGCGGGACGAGACAAACGGGATTTTTCGGGATTCGGGACTGTCCCGCAGGTCTCTATTTATCACCTAATATGTTTCATTTAAAACGACAGAATACAATGCAAGATGCTCCATCAAAACCCATATAATTCTTAAAGAACAGTTTAAATTATATACGCAGCTTTCGCTTTTCAGAAAAACAAAATTTTGCGCCACCTATGTTCGATGCTGCAAAAATTCTAGACGCACAAGGACGTTCTTTTAGTTTTTCATCTTTTTATCACTCAGTGCGTTTTTTGGAAAAAAAACAGAATATGATGAAAGATCTAGCGTGAAAAACTCTACAATCCGCAACGTAGAGTCTATGTTAATTGTATACTTTCTATTTTCACAAAAAAACGGCAAAATTCTTTAGACTATGTTCTGCAACATCGGTAATAGGTCCTTCAGAATATTGTTTACTTTCAAAGAAAACTTACACAACTAATATAAGGTTTACATTGTAGCTTATAGAATATTTTACGCTGTATCTTCTGATATATTTTTTGTTGTTTTATAAAATATTTTTAGGGATAAAAATATGAAATGCAAAATTCAATCATTTATTATAAGTTATTCGTTATATAGCGAATAGGAAATGACATGTTATCAACGTAAAAGAAATGATCTGCTACACCAAAGTACAAGACTAAGAAATCTAAAATTTTTTACATAATCCTAAATATATGTAAGCATTATAATGGAATACTTGAACTCAAACTGAGACTTTTAGAAGAACCGAAGGGGAAAACTTTTGAGGTGTCTTACGCATAATAAGCAAGAGAACATTCAAAAACATAGAGTATCTTTAAGCATAAATATCTATGGGAAACAAACACATTTCGAAGAAAACAACGTCAGTGCCTATCCAAATGGCTGTATCACTTCACACACTACCTGTCGAACTGGTTTATCGGATTTTAGACAATCTCGACAATAAAATAATTTTTTCTCCTGTTATAACGTCTGTGCAAGATTCAATACTATCATAGACACGTACCATCCATATCAGGTAATCTTTGTTTTAATTATGAAATCATATTTTCATAATCTTTGTAGCATATAAACCTTTTTGGAAAAATATATTGTTTTAATTACTTCATATTCAATGATTTCACAGAGATAGATTTCATATGATTTCATTCTACATTTGGGTATATTCTATTAGTGGAAATATATTAGTAGATATTTACTTAGGGTGTACCAAAAGTTCGTGGCCTGGTGTTACTTAGCCGTATGGTAAACTTTAAGAAACTTTCTTTCTATATAGTGTGATAGAGCAAAGAATGCCCTATTTTTTTAATACTATTTGATCATACTTCAACTAACTGAATAATAATAAAATTTCGATAAGATCTATTTTGTTCACATACGTCACGACAACATTAGCGTTCATTGAAAAAAGGTAGATGGGTATCTTTTTTAAATAACTTTTGATGGAAACAAGATAGAGAACTGCGGTTTTCATCGTTGGAAAGAGGAGATGAAGATGCACCGAATCATATATAAGAGAGGCTTTTTATCTGTTTTTTTTGTGACGTTTTCAATTGACCTTATTAAGAACATACCTACCTGTTAAGTTGTTTACAGTGAACTTTCAATTATCAAGTATAGATCTCAAGCCACTAATCGAAGAACCACAAACTTCGGAAGACTGAGATCAATAATATATATTATGGTTCAGTCTCTAATACGATTTTTTAGCAGTTTCTATGAAAAAAGCTCACTTTTGTACTTTTTCTTTTTTTCGTGAAAAAAGCATTTTCCCGCCAATTAGAAAATTAAATAAAAATACTTCAGAAATCAACATTAGTAGAACCTATAACATATGATTCGATGCATCTTTATCTCCTCTTTCTGACGGTGAAAACTCCAGTCCTCTACCTTGTTTCTATCAAAAGTTATTCGAAAAATATTCACTAACATCCTGTTGTCGTAACACATGCGAACAAAACAGATCTTATCGAAATTTTATTATTATTCAGTTAGTTGAAATATGATCAAATAGTATAAAAAAAATAGGGCATTCTTTGCTCTATCACACTATATAGAAAGAAAGTTTCTTAAAGTTTACCATACGGCTAAGTAACACCAGGCCACGAACTTTTGGTACACCCTAAGTATGTACTACGTCAGCTCTCTTCTTTCTTTTAGCGATGGAGCGAGTGCTCACAGGTCACACATATCCCTCACTAGAGCTTATCGAGTCCTGCGTGTATCTGAATCCAAACGAATCTGGATCTCACTGGGCTCTTAAAATTTTGTGTTAACTAAGTCCAAGCTCAGGTCTGGAAATTCTTAGACCCGATAGATTCAACCTCTCACCCACATGTGTTGCCATGCTGTGTAGAGCTTGTGAAAATTCGTATATGATTAAATTCATCCGTTAATGTGATGTCAAATATATTCAGTAGCATCCTCATTCTGTGCTTCTAAAATAGGCAACACATAGCGGGAGTGAAACGAAAAGTCAGTCTAAATACCATCCTCACTTCGATATGACAACTCGAAAATGATTCAAAATTGAGTTTACTGGAAAACTTACCTTTTAGTATTCAAAATCGAATTTAACTCGATACTATCTTTCTATTTGTAAAAAGATATTTTCTATCACCCAATATTTCTGATATATTCCTAGACGCTTTAAGATGTCTTACGACTTCATGAATTCAGAAGCACTTTTTCGAATTCTCTTTCTGAACAGGGCTTCTGTGTGAGTTGTGTGATTTTTATGTCCTCCATCGAGTTGGGTTTACTAGAAAAGTTAAAAGTCACCGCTAAAACTTGAACTCGATTGAAAATGTTGAAAAGCATATTAAAAACTATAGTTCGAGCGTGAAGACCCAAGACCATGTCTGTTACTGGTTGGCTAACTTACTTTACATAGAAAATTGGATGTTGATTTTGAGTTGAACTGAAATTAACTTACACATGCTATCCCCGTTCTCGTCCACAAGCACTGCCATTGCTTACTATTGAGTGTGAATTCCTTTTCTGCTTATTTCCATCAACAACGATATCAATAAAAACTGTCCATGTTTTGTTCTACTGATCGACAATCTCATTCGATACGTGATGGAACGTTATTCGCGTAGGCATCTATAAGACTGTGACTATGATATAGTCCAGCTGCGGGTATGCTTCGTCACTGTGTCAGAAATTTTTAGCAGTGATCGAGTTCCAAAGAAGAACCATCTTGCATATCTTACCTTGCATATGAGTGCAACGTAAATTGAAGTCTCATGTGCGTACCTAAGCTCAAGCCTGAGAACTTTTCGATAGGCTTGAGATAAATTAAACATTTGCTGGAGTTCTGAGACTTTCTAATTAGTATTTGATGCTGACTAGGTAATACTAATAACTTGTTTTCGATGCTTCTGAGAGTCTATACGTACAAAAAGTGAAAAAAACGACGAAGAAGGACGCTCTGATAAAAGAAGGTAAAAACAAGGAAAGAAGGATCGCTGCGAGGTCTGCTCCAACGACAATCAAGATAACCAACAATTTTTTTCATATAACTCTCCCTTCAGTCGAGAAAAACATCATTATTTTCTTTAAAAAAGCCTTTCTTTTAGTAAAAAAAACATTCAAAAACTAATGATACCATTCGATTCCTCAAGCCAAAAAACCTTCGCTGAAACGTAAAGATTCGATTTTTTCAAAGTCAGGATATCTTGTTGGTTTCTCTAAGAACATGGTCTTTTGACCTGCCACAAACACATTTTACTTTTTTCTGTATTACCTTCCCTTCAGTTACATATGGAAAGAAATCCTTAGTTAGTTTTCGTGTTATTTAAGTAGAGGTATAAAAAATGTATTCTTCATTTTTCTCTTTAAGTTAATATATGTAAAAAAAAAAAAGAAATCGTTAGTTTTCTCTTTATTCAAAGTATATAAGTACGTTCTAATCTCTCTTTCGTTCTTTTCTAGATACGCAAAAAGATTGTTAGTTTTTTCTTCTTTAGTAGAGTACTATGAGCGCATTTTAACAGGTTTTGTTTGTTCTCTTTCTCGTAGAGAAGAGTCTTAGAAACATAAATTGTTTGCTTGCTTCCTTGTATGTCTGCAGAAGGACAAAAAAACATGAGCGTTAACCAAAGGGTAATCAGGGTCGACGAATTCAAATCTAACGTCAGTTTTCTTTTAATTTTTGAAGATCGATTTTTAAATAAACGACCAGTTTTTAATAAAAAACATTTGGTTTCACGAAGTTTGATTCAAGGCAGTTGAGGACGAAGAACTTGAATCTGACTTTTTATAAATGAATAGCTTGGTGGTGATTTATAAGTGCAATTTCTACGAGAAAAACCTGAGTAAGTCTTTAGACGAGCGTTACTTGTTGTTGATATACACGAAGAAAAAGAAGATTATTATTTTTTTCGTCAAGTTAACTGATAAGAAATGATTTTACTCTTTTATTTAATAAAGGTGGCAAAGTTTATTTTAATATTCTTGTTTAGTTTATATATAAAAAGAGATTGTCACATATTCATCAAGTTAATTTGTAAAAATAGATTCTTATATATTTTTTTTAATCAAGATGTAGTGAAAATTCTTTTTCATTGAATAAAATTAACTTTAAAAAATAAAAAAAAAAACAAACAGATTTTTACATTTCTTTTTATTTCAAGTACGAAAACAAATTATCTTTCAAAGTAAATAATCATTCATATAAATTCTTTGTAAGTATGTATGATAAGTACAACATAGAAAAAAACCTTTGATACTTTTCTATAATGAAATGTTGTTTAATACATCCTGCCTATGGACATATCAAAGGATTTAGGAAACTCTGTCATACAGTTAAAAGAGATTCTGGTATTAGCATTATTTACTTTAAAAACTTATGTATGAACCAGAGGTGTCGACAGGTTGACGAGCCGAGTTTATTGGCTCTTGCATAATCCACGGGTTATCCCGTTTATGAATTTTGTTTTTATTCTATATTCTTTCGTTCGTGAACTATATTTTCATTGTTTCTATTATTTTTCTTTCATTTTGCGCGATGTGTGGCCTTTCTTCCATTTCCCTTTTTTTTAAACTTTGTTCTAGTCTTTTATTTGTTTATTTCGAAGGATAAATATGTTTATATGTGCTTCATTTCTTAAGTTCAATATTAGTTACCGGTTTTAGATCAATGTTTTTCATTCTCCATCCTTTTTATCTTTCATTAGGTCTATTATCTTTCTTTTTGCGTTATGTTTTAATACATTCGAGAAAAAATTTAATCCCATCTTCTACCTACGCTATCCATTTTGCCTTTTAGCCAATGCTTTGAAAATATAATGCGTCTGAATTTATATTGCTCTAGTTTACATCGTTAGATATTCTTAGACATTGCGTTAATTTTTAACTGAAGGCAAATCAGTTCTATGTAATTATCATGGTCTTATAAAATAAGCTTGGATAACATGTAATTTATTTGATTTACATAGTTATTGTCATTACCATGTTAATCAATGTTGTATGAATTATAATAGCAACTTATTTATGAAGACTAACTTTCTTCTAATTTTATTCTTACTTTAAATTTTGTTCAGACCTTGTGACGTTTACGTATATGATTAGAACTAATGTATCACACTTCATTTATAAGCATGTTAATTTCACAAAATGTTAAGAAAAAAATTAAAAATCTATCATAAAATTTGAAAATTATTCAACCCGTGAGATGAGGTGGGTTCGATCATAAACGGATCGGATTGAAAAAATATTTCTCATCAATATCTCTGGTATGGACACATAGTATCATAGCGAGATGTATGCCTTGAAAAGTTGCAAGTTTATATTTGATATTTTATCATACAATGCCATGTTTGGTCATATACTAAGTGAATTAAGTGATACGTATTGAGTATATATGTCTTATCATCTTAGAGATGATAAACTGAATAAGTCATTCTTCTTAATAAAAGATAGGTAAATAATGAACGTTCTTTATCAATATAATAGAAAAAAAAACAAAATTTTATTTTATTTGTAGACAAAGTATTTCTGTATATTAATTGTTTAGCATAACTAAAATATTAATGGAAAAAGAATCAATTATACTATGTGGTGCGAAATTGACTTTAGAGGATGTTGTTGCTATTGCTCGCCATCATAAAATGGTTAAATTATCGGACGACAAAGAAATTGAGGAGCGTATGAACAAATCGGTGGATGTGATTAGTGATGTTGTGAAGAAGGACTTGCCTGTTTATGGTGTAACCACTCTTTTTGGTGGTCTTGGAATGTATATCGTTCCGGCACATCTATGTAACGAATTGCAAAGCAATCTAATCGTTTCACTAAATATGGGTGTTGGTCCAACTTTGCCTTTGGAAACGATTCGAGGTGCAATGGTTTTACGAGCCAATGCTCATTTGATTGGAGCTTCGGGTATTCGTCGAATATGGGACGAACGTTTCATAACATTTTTGATAAATAAAGTAACTCCATTAGTGCCAGAATTTGGATCGATTGGAGCATCAGGTGATCTTATTCCACTTTCATACATAGCTTCAGCACTCGCTGGTAATGACAAACGAATGCGAGTTGATTTTCAAGGTGAAATAATGAGTGCACCTGACGCATTGATCAAACTCAATCTTCAACCTTTGAATTTACAAGCTAAAGAAGGTTTAGCTTTGGTTAATGGTACCAGTGTTATGGCCGCTTCTGCTGCTCTCGTTACCTACGATTTTTATACGATAATGGCCTGTACTCTTCATATTCATGCCCTTGCTATTCAAGCACTTTCTGGTACGAATCAATCATTTCATCCATTTTTGCACGACGTCAAACCGCATCCTGGACAAGTAAGTAGTATTCAATCTCATCAATAATTAGCGATTGTATTAGAGAAGGATCAATCCATCGACTTTTGTCTAGTCGGATTTTCGATCGGTGGAAATTAATTAGTAGCGCGTTACGCTTTGTCTATCTTTATTGGTGAAAAATAACGTCACAGTGACTGCTCGAAACAAAGTGTACGAACTGGTCTCGACTGGAATGTAACAGAAATTAATGAATTGTCGAAGCAATATTCCATACGGAAACTCACCAGAATTTTCCAGTCGCTTTCTTGATGCATTTAGCTGAGACTGACAGCAAAGCAGACGAAAAGAAAACAGCAGATTTCGACTCGTAAACTCTGAAAAACGACCAGATATCCTCATTTCTAGCAGACTTATTGACTCAGCATCCAATGCTATTCGAGACTGAAAGCAATTGTTAAAAGGGCAAAGACAGTACTTTTTGTCATCTATTCATTTACCATTTTATTTTTGTAGAGCCAAGTTTATAAATATAGGTTTGTGTATGTAAGATTATCCTTGTACTTCCTTTGTTCCAGAAGAGAGTGTCAGCAGGATTCTTCCAAGTCTTCTACCGAAGTATTAAGGCAGTTTTCATATCTGGGAGTCATTGTACGATAGAGACGACCAACTTTACTCAATTAATATCTATATTAATTGAGTAAAGTTGGTCGTCTCTATCGTACAATAACTCCTAGAGTAGTTTTACAATGAGAAAGCCTCATGAGAGTTCTGCCATGACTTCTATTCACATAATTAAGGTGCTTTTTATACTTCGGAATTGTGATTGATAGTGAGTCTCAGGACGAGTCTTCTGAGGTTCCTAGCTGATTATTGAGGTACATTTTCGTATCTATTATGTAATTTGTTTCGAAGATCTTCTTAGGTTTAATTCCAATGGCATTAAAATATTTTATATCTGGAAACTTAGGTGTTATTTTTGAAATAATGTTGGATACTGTCGTTGTTCTAATTTCTGACCAGTTTGTTCTTTATGGATTTTACTTTTTTTACAAATGGTTTTAGTGTATTTCGATTGCTTTCCGCTAACTAGAGTTTATTGGATTATCATGTGTCTGGTACGACAGCTTCCGGTCCGTATCCATTGTTTTTCCCGTACGAAACAGTCGGAATTTGTATGAAAAATCATCGTTTTCAGCAGCTTCCGATCATGACCGAAAGCCGAAATCTTCGATCTAAGTAGAGATGACAGTAGAAGTATGTCCACTGCATCAGCTATTAGACTAACTTATTAACGATTCTTTCATATTAAGAAAGCTGATCATGAAGCTATTGTATATCGGTACTTTCTCGAGTATAAACTGTGCTCTTCTCAATCATACTCAATTCTTAGATAGGTATAACCTAAACCCAGACTTTTTGAGTTTGATTTTGGATGCCTTTTCAAGTTACCATCAGTTTATGCAGATAATTTTTTCTATATATGAAAATAAGCAGAAAAATACCTGTATGTTTCATAAATAACTTATCAAAAGTTTTTTCTTATTTCATTCAACTTTATCAACATTTTTTTTTAAATTAAAGGTTAATATACTGAATTTCTATTTATTCGAATAGCCTTCTATACTAATCTACACAACTATCACTTTCAATCGACATACAAAAATTTTGCTTTGTTTGCCAAATTCAAGTAATTAAAAAATCAAATAAGTTTTTTTCTTCGATGTTTTCAAATGGGATGATAGACTTTGTTGAGTTCTACAATAACATGTATATTGAATAATTTTTGAACGTTTTTTTTATGCAGAATTTACAGGAAACTACGACAAGAGATTAAAAGAATTAAAAAGAAAAACAGATGTATAATGTTTTCTGGGCATACAAAGTAAGCAAAATATTTCTATTGTGATTGAAAGTGATAGCTTTTCAGTTTAATATAGAAGACCATTCGAATAAATAAAAACTCGGTATATTTACTTTTGATTTATAAAAAAATTTATTGATAAAGTTAAATAAAAGAACAAAGATATAGAAAAAAAACTTTTGATAAGTTATTTCTGAAACAGTCTGTACGTATGTAATCAACACAACGTAAAGCATGAATTGTTAATCAAGCTTGGGTTTCTAATCTAAACCCAAACATTCAAACGATTTGACTTTTAGTCATGAATAGTTATGTGTCATAAACACCAATTGTAAACGGTTCGTAACATTAATGATTAGTCCATGGATTGGTTACTTTTAACAAGTAGAAGAGAAGCTGCGATGACAAGGTTTTTACGAATGTCGAAGCTGAAAAAATATAATAATTCCAAAAAACTAATTTTTTGTAGAAAGTTTCTTAAAGTCTTTTCCTCGATAAATATGATCTATTGTCAAAAGTTAGATAAACATTTTTAAGATAGCCCAGTGGAAATATTTATTTTAAAGAGGGTAGGGGTATCTTTGTTAGATGAAAAATTACTTTATTTAATCATATTTGAACACAATCTTTAAACGTCATTTGACAGTTTGAAAGAAAATAGACTAAGGATGATTTATTATCCATGATTTATCCGTTAGAAAATGCTGAAGAACAAAAATGACGAGTTAACTAGAGATATATCTTATATCCAAAGTCGTTTAAAGTTTTATTTAGAAACCGATACGATTTTTATCCTTATTTTCTATAGCATTTCAATTACCTTCGTCTAGATAAATCTTTACATGGGAAAGAGATCACAGCATTGAAATAATTGCTCAATTGCGATTTAATACGACTCGAGAAAAGTTCCATTATTTGAAGTTAAGATAGAATCGATTTTCCATTCGCGAAGTAGTCTTTGTTGATTATGAGAAGTTTTCGAATTCTCCCAAGAAGATTATCTGATTAAATCGAGCTTAAGATAAGTCTAATTCTATTCCATATTAAGCATATTATAATTACAACGTGAAAGGGTATTAGAAAATATGATAGAAACGAAAATCTAACCAGATTGTATAGTTCGTTTAGACCTAAGGTAACAAACGGTTTATTGCAATATTCTTCAAATGGAAATCTTCGAAAGATTCTGCTTTCTTTTATTGTTGATATTAAAGAGCAAAAAGTTGTAGGGCAGGATAGAATAATGATTGATGTAGACTTGTAAAGTATGTTAAGGTAAAAGATAATGAGTTACATGTATCATATTTATACTCTAGATAGAGGCATCTCGCATAATGCTCGATCTTCTTCGTGGTTCTAAAATGGTCTATAATGCTCTTGATGCCGCTCTAACCAAACATAATGCTGCTCATCTCATTCAAGATCGATACTCTCTTCGATGTTTGCCCCAATTTTTGGGTCCAATGATTGAAATGTTACACGATACTACTCGAACACTTGAAATAGAATTTAATTCGGCTAACGATAATCCATTGATTGATGTCAATACTTCGAAAATATACTGTAAGTACATTGAACACTTTTAATTGATACTATTTATTTATCAAAAGTGATTTTCAGTTGAAAATTTGGGTTACTGGAAGTTCGTAAATAAGACTTTCGTCAATTGACGAATGTACAGACGATATATTGGCGAAATTAATATGAAATACATGTAAAAATTGAAAATAGAGCTGATTGGGTTAGAGAATTTCTGAACCTGTATCCAGCCAATTTGAACTTTTTTGTACATGAACTCAATCGATGGATCTATGAAAGATCTGGATTTGAATCATAACCTTAATAATCTTAATGAAATATTTTAATGTGAACCCGATAGTCGCTCTGAAAAAAAGAGATACTTTTCTTGTTTATTTTGTGTTCGACCAGTAGCACAATCTACAATTCTGTCTACATTCAATGATCAAATAATCTTAGGTATCAAAAATAGAGACAAACGAACAAAAATTAAAGAACATTCCAAAAAGTATATTATATACATGAGATATTTCTTTGAATCTGAATCTAATTAATAAAATTTTCTAGATCGAGACTCAGTAATTACAAAATTTTCAAACCTGTATTCAGCCAGGTTCGAGTCCCAGTAGGATCCGATCGGTTTTAGCTGAAGCTATTGTTGTTTGAATATATATTATACCTTAGACTCATCAATATAGCCGATGGAACTTTTCGAATCCACATCTAGTTCACAGTCAAATTGGCGAAATTCGGACATCTCAAAAATTCAGTATATTGATTGATAATATAACTTTTACTTCATTTCATTCAAAAACGATAGATATGTGTAGAAAGATTTTATTTGAACATGCTTTATTTTTCATCTAGGCGGAGGAAACTTTCTTGGCGAGCATGTAAGTATGTCAATGGATCGTCTTCGTCAGTCTATAGGTTTGATGGCAAAACATTTGGATGTTCAAATAGCTCAACTTGTGACACCTGAGTTTAGTAATGGTCTTTCTGATTGTCTCGTCGGTAATCGTGAGCGTCCTGTCAATATGGGATTAAAAGGACTTCAAATATGTGGCAATTCTATTATGCCTCATTTAATTTTTCTTGGTCAATCTATTGCTGACAAATTTGCTACGCATGCAGAACAATACAATCAGAATATTAATTCAATGGGACTAACATCGGCTCAACTTGGTAGACAGTCGATCGATCTTATGCGTCAGTATCTTGCCATTTGTTTGCTTTTTGTCATTCAAGCAGTTGATTTACGTGCCAAACTCGATAAAGACACTTATGATCCATGTGAACTTCTTTCCACAATCACTCGTCGAACCTATGAATCAGTTCGAAATATAGTTAAGGTTAATATCGATTCATCTCGTCCTTATCTATGGGATGATGGTGAATGGCCAATAGATGAACATATTACTAAGTTAGCTTCCGCACTTTTCGATGAACAAAGTCCATTGTTCGATTTAGCTTTAAAGCCAACTATTGAACAACTTCGGAAGCACCGAACAAATTTACAATGAGAAGTGTAATACTTGACTATTTATTTTAGTCCAATTATATTAATCAAGATAAACTGAAAAAATACACCATCATTATAACTATTACATATTAACAATAGAATATTCTTTTTTTTATACAAGCAATTAAATTAAATGACATTTTTAATTCACTTAATAGATATTTCTCCATTTGTTCAAGTAAGAGTATTTCTCACTAAATAAACTCGCTAATCAAAATGAAATAAATATTTAAACTAAAGAAAACTTTACTATAGTAATGACAAAGAACGAGAAGATGATAAAGGATGTATTAAACTCTATATTTTTTTAGTTCTAAAAAAGATATGAAAATCAAGTGTTTCTCATATCAGTTTGATCATATTATACCAAATTTGAAATACTACATAGAACGTTGTTGTCAGGGGCGGCGGAGCCATTAGGCTTGGGAGGCTCAGCTATTTAAGGAAAAGCTTATATTTAGTCGGATGTTAGAGGACAAACATTTATAACTGTATTAATTTCGGCATGTCTCCTCATATTACTACTAGCGGTTTTCTGATGAAGAGGATAGTCAACGAGTTGAACACATCGATGGTGCTCGGCGTATTTTTATCTATCACTAAAACTTTTATCATCATCCTCACTTCATTGTTTTAAGATTTTGAACTGATAATCAGTAATCTATGCTTTGTGTTTTATGGGAAGGATATTACAACGAGTCCCGTTTTCTGTTACTTTTTCGCAATAATTCGAATATTCTTCTTCTTATTGTTGTTATTATTATTAAATATATATATTTAGAACAATTTCATTCACATACGTTTCGAAAGCATCAGCTTTCTTCAATGTCTTGAATTCAAAGCAGAACAACAAAATTACAAGTACACAATTTTATATGTACATGTCTTTTTTTTATCTTTTCTTACAATATTGATAGAGAAGATGAACTGTAACCTATCTTGTCGAATTGACCGTATTGTTTCTTCATTCGTCCTGTTATTGTAGGAATAGTAAAAAAACAGGTATATACATGTAGTAGACCATACTGAGTTTCGACTAGATCACTTCAAGTACTGAGTTTGGACTAGTTCATTTCAGAAATCAAGTTTGGCCTAACTGTTTTCTAGGACAATCTCAGATTCTAGTTTGACCTAGTCCAATCTCGAAGCTCACTTACAATCATCAGGCCAAACTCAGTTTGGCCTGAAAAAGCAGGTCAATCTAAGATATTTTTTTTCTTCAGGCTAATCTAACGAGAGAAAGCAATCAAGTGTTTCCTTCTTTTTAGAGTTGAGACTCAGCTGATGGAGGGCAATCAAGCATGCTGATTCCGAATATCATAACGGTTTGGCCTAATTTTCCCTTTAAAGTCCTGGTTTTTGAAGATCTTAGTTTCCGAGAAAAAAACCATTTGGGCTAGAAATTTTTTCTGATCTGTCCAATTGATAGAGTACGTCTCGAAACCTACAGAAAACTACTTTTCAAGGTTTCACGAGAGATTCTGAACGATTTTTCTACGTCAAAAAATTAAAAAAGAAGGGGAAAAATTGGCTTTTGTACGCAGTATAGTGCGAAAATTTCTCTTTTTTTGCCTTATTTTTCGCCTTATCGAAGACCTTTAGTCAATATCACTACGTATAGGTGTTAGACATTATGTGAAAATTCAGAGCTTTTAAAAGTATCAGTTATTTCTTCAATGAAAATGATAACTAATGAAGAAATGTTGAAAACATAGTTTTGATGAACATTGAGCACAATTAATAATAACCGATTCATTGCAATCTTTTTCTTGACACTGTTAATGAACATGCTCGCTTGGAAAGCAAATTTCATTAACACTCCGAAAGTGTGTTGGGTCATCTTTTGTTAAGCCGCTTGCAAACCAAGAATATTTTATCATCGGAACAAAAACATTTGCATTCAACTGATTGTGCATAAGACTAACCATTCGAATAATATTATTGCGTTCATGTAAATGAATGTCCAATTCGTCCAGAGCTACATGATGGTAATATGCTTTTAGAAAGTTTTTAATTTGTCTATTAAAATGACGGTCTAGCGGTTTCAGGTCGGTTGTTGTATTTTGCGGAATTTGCAAACGTGTCACGTATTTTTCCTTGCAGTTTTGAGAAAGGTAAGTTTCCTTGCGATTTTGTCTTGGATAACTATTCAAGAGCAGCAGACATTTAGCACCAATTAACGGTAAAAAAGACTTATCTCGCCAGTACTCAACCAAAGATACAGTAAGTTTTCCGGATGAAGAACACGTTATTGTGACATTTTTCGACTAAAATAAGTTTTTCTTCACATGTTCGCCCATCTTTCCTAGAATAAGCGAGAAAGCAAGTGAATGAAGTCTTTAGATATTTGGTTAATACACAACTTACCGCCTTGCTCTGGTAAGCATATATAAATTGTCTCTAAAAGCCTCCCATCTAGTGAAATAGTGGGTTGTAAAGTGTAAGAATGTGTAGTGGCATTTTTCAACTGAACAGCTGCGAAAGTTTTTTTGTCACCGAAAAACGAGATCGTTCGCATAGAATGCAATTCCTTATCGACACTAGTCTGGTCAGTATTAAAAATTTCAGATGGTTTGAAATATGCTGGAACTTTCTTATATTCCAGAAAAAAAATTTTTTTTCGATTTTTCGACAAAGTCCATGTTTTTGATCTGATGATGTGAAACAAAATTGGTAATTTTAAGAGAGGTTAATTTGTGACGGTGTTTGAAATCCTCCAACCAGCCGTGTGAAGCGTGAAATTCATCAAGTTTTATTTCCTTGGCCACTTTCAGCCCCCATCGTTGAATATCCAAGTCATGAACAACGAGGCTCTTTTGCCTAGCTTCAACAAACTTTTTAAAAACTAGTTCATCCAAATTTTGCGTTTTCTGACATTTTGTCCCATGATGTTCCACGTATTTTCGAAAACGCAGAATACATTGTCTGTTTGTTACAGCTTGAAATCGATTGTGAATGACTTTCCAGGAGCGTCCCCGCCCAGTTTTTGGACTTTTTCAGTCAACAAACTCAACCACTCGATGCATAAACTCTTCTGAAAAATTTTTTAATCCATATTTTCTTAAAGCTGTAGCTTTGTCCGACCAGTCTTCATCTGTTCCTTCACTCTCCTCGTCGACAGCCATGGGATCTTTCTCTTCCTCGCTCTCTTCATCATCAGTAAAATCGTCAAAATCTAAAGTTGTCTCTTCGCTACAATCGACTTTTGGTCTACTGACCATTAATTTAACTGTATCAGCAAGATATTCGGCCATTTGTCGCTCTTGCTGTGTAATTGGAGATGGCTTTGTAACGATTAAATTATTTTCGACGAAATCGTTGAAAACTGACACGATGCTGTGCGCATTCATTTTGTTGTAAGAGAAAAAGAATGAGCAACGTACTGATATGGACCTATGTTTCTCATGTTCGAGTGAAAGCTTCGTTTGAAACGTTATACAGGTCTCACACTTGGATAAGAGTGTTAATATTATACGTATTTCTAAAGAATGCTATTTGTGATGACTTTATTCAAATCGAGGAGAATAATGAGAGAATGAATCTTTAAAGCAAAACCAAAGCCATATATACTCATATGTATGAGTCAAGAATCCTGATCACACGGGTGTGACTCAGGAATCTCAACCATATACATATGAGTCAAAGAATTACTGACTCATGAGATGTCACGGGGAATGCCATGACACTATTCTTATCTAAACTATTGTCCCGTTCTATTCTAGTCCTTTATCCTAACTCATATATCTCAAATGCCTTGAAAGTTTCTTCAACTGTCTACTACACATAGCTTTCTTTCTCTATTAAAAGCTCTGAATTTTCACATAATGTCTAACACCTATACGTAGTGATATTGACTAAAGGTCTTCGATAAGACGAAAAATAAGGCAAAAAAAAGAGAAATTTTCGCACTATACTGCGTACAAAAGCCAATCTTTCCTCTTCTTTTTAAAGTTTTTGACGTCGAAAAATCGCTCAGAATCTCTCGTGAAACCTTGAAAAATAGTTTTCTGTAGGTTTCGAGACGTACTCTATCAATTAAACAGATCAGAAAAAATTTCTAGCCCAAATGGTTTTTGTGAAACACGACCTAAAATGAGTGTTGCAGTGTATAGGGGTAGAAATTTGGACCCACCCCCCCCCCCCCCCCCACAGACGTGACAGACATCCTTAGCAACGAGACATCACAGACGTGACAGACAGGCAAAACTAGCATCACAGACCGTGACAGACAGGCAAAATTAGCATCACAGACCGTGACCGACAGACTGCATGACCCCATCACAGACCGT
>JAJEKB010021317.1:367165-387151 GCA_022393335.1 Macrotrachela quadricornifera
ATAATCAGATATCAGATATTTACTTTTGTATGAAAGTTTTCAATATTACTATATAATTCATAAAGTGACCTGAACTTTCCTATATGTATATAGATATTTCCAGCAGATAACCAGATATCAGTTATTTATTTTGTGTACGAAAGTTTTCACTATTTCTGTATAATTCATAAAGTGACCTGAACTTTCCTATATGTATATATATATTTCGAGCAGATAACCAGATATCAGATATTTACTTTTGTATGAAAGTTTTCAATGTTACTATATAATTCATAATGTCACCGGAAGTTTTCTATATATATGTAGGTATTCACAGCAGATAATCAGTTATGAGATATTTTTCTTTGTATAATGATTATTTAAAAGAAAGAGGTAAGGTTTGCATATCAATTGTGCGGAACGAAAGGCTTATGTGATGTTTATTCATATAAACTCTATCTAATCCACAAATCTTACCTCTTCTCTTTAAATGATTATTATATAAAAGTGAATATCTAATATCTGACTATCTGCTGAAATTGTCTATATATATATATATATGTAGAAAATTTCAGTTCACGTTATTAACTATACATTAGCATGTAAAACTTTCATACAAAAGTAAATATCTGATATCTGCTAAACTGTCTCCATATATGTGCATAGTTATAGTTCATTTATTCATTATATACTGGCATTTGAAACTTTCATACAAAAATAAATATCTGATATCTGATAATCTGCTAAAACTGCCTACATGTATGTGCATAGTTATAGTTCATTTATTCGTTATAAACTAGCATTTGAAACTTTCATATAAAAGTCAATATCTGATCTGTGGTTCTCCAGTTCATGTGGTGATGTATAAAACTATGTTTAATATATAATCTTCTGAGTCAGTTTGCAAAAAATACATCATATTTTTTTCATAAGATCAAAGTTTCAACATTTTTAACTCTAATAAATACTCAATGAAAACTTGAAACTTTGAAAGTTTTAGCAGCTTGAAACTTTGAAAGTTTTAACAGCTTGAAACTTTGAAAGTTTTAACAGCTTGAAACTTTGAAAGTTTTCACAATCACTTTTTCAAACTGGTAACAGTTTGAGATTTTCCACCCCATGTCTAATGCATCTAAATTTTTATTACAATGATAATTTTTAACAACAATTATATTAACAAATTCATAACATTCTACCACAGCGGAATGATCTTCTTATAATGAACACTGAATATTCAATATTATAGTTTAGGGTTAAATGTAAACCTAGTCGAACTTTTTTTTATTCATCTTTGACTTGCACAGACCTTAAGATGTCTCCACAGCATATGACTTTCTTGCTCAAGATAAGCGCTTAAATGTTTGCATGAGTTACAAAAAGTATAACTACAAATTTTCATTGAAAATTGAGTTATTTTGAATATAAAATTTAAGAGAAAATTGAAAAATGCTTTAATACTAGAAACGCACGCGTAACAATTCAAGCACATGACCAAGAACATCAAGGTAGACGACAGCAAGTTCAGCAACTTGAGCTCGTCGAAAGGTCGCAAATCTTGCCTCAAGATGTGCCCATAGCGCATGACATTCTTGCTCAAGATATTCATGTTTTTCATGCGCATGCCACAAGAAGTTTGACAAAGGAATATTCAATCTTACACCAAAAAAGTATAATTTTATTTTCCACATATTTAAATATTGAAATACAACATCATTTATTTTTTCTCTTAATATTTATTAAAAAACCAACCATTTATATCAATTTTCCTGAAAAGCTACGTTTACTGTTTCACTCCACTTCCTCTCTCATAACTTTGCAGAGTCACTTAAACAGACTTTTCATCTCCAGCTTTAAAATTAACTTTAAATTAATATTGGAGAACTTTTTTATTTTGTCAATTCCATTATAATTAAACTAGACACAGATTTTATACAACCTCAAAAGCCATATATTTAATTGGGACAGAAATCCTGATAGTGATGGTTAACTGTTTCAACTCACAACCTAAAGCTCATCCTCAATTTTTATTTTAGCATGAAAAATAAAAAGTTGACGAAAACACACATCATTGGCCAAATCGGAAAAGTCTCGAAAAACAATAGAATTGTTAATGTTTCATATACACACATCGGTGATACTATAATTCATCTCTTTCACTTCCTTCACAATAAACCTTGTCACTCACTCTCATCATCAACAATCACATCACAAACGAAGTTTACTTATCATGCTTCTGCTCACCACTTTGCTCACTTCGAATCAAACATCGCCAACCACGCCCAACATCGAACCTCATATCACAAATGAACATTTATCAAGACACTTCTGTTCGCCTCTTTTGCTCACTTCGAACCAAACATTGCCACTCACTCTCATCATCAAACATCATATCGCAAATGAACATTACTAATGAGACTTCTATTCACCTCTTTTGCCCACTTCGAATCAAACGTTGCCACTCATTCTCATCATCTAACATCGTATCACAAACGCAGATTACTAAGCATACATTTATTCCCCTCTTTTATTCATTTGGAACCAAACGTTGCCACTAACTCTCATCATCGAACATAAAGTCAGAAACGATCACTACTTACGATACCACTGTTCACCTCTTTTGCTCACTCTGAACCAAACGTTGTCACTGACTCTCATCATCTAACATTGTATCACAAACGAAGATTATTTATAATGCTTCTGCTCACCTCTTTTTCTCACTTCGAATCAAACGTTGTCCACCACACTCATCATTGAATATCACATTACAAAAGAACATTCATGAGTATACTTCTATTCATCTATTTTGCTCACATCCAACCAAACGTTGCCACTCACTCTCCTCATCGAACATAAAATCACAAACGAATATCACTAAACAGATTTCTGTTCATCTCTTTTGCTCATTTCGAACCGAACATTGCTACTTACTCACATCACTGAATATAACATCAGAAACGAACATTACGAAATAGACATCTATTCATTTCTTTTTCCCACTTCCAATCAAACGTTGTTACTAACTCTCATCATCGAACATCACACCACAAACGCAGATTACTTAGCATACATTTGTTCGCCTCTTTTGCTCACTTGGAACCAAACGTTGTCACTAACTCTCATTATCGAACATAAAGTCATAAATGATCACTACTTACGATACTACTGTTCACCTATTTTGCTCACTTCGAACCAAACGTTGCCACTCATTCTCGTCATCTAACATTGTATCACAAACGAAGATTACTTATAATGCTTCTGCTCACCTCTTTTGCTTACTTCGAATCAAACTTCGTCACCCACATTCATCATCAGATATCACGTCACAAACGAAAATTACTTACCATACTTCTGTCCACCACTTTTGCTCAGTTGAAATCAAACGTTGCCACTCGCTCTCATCATCGAACATAAAATCACAAATGCAGATTACTTATCATACAAGAATTCACGTCTTTTGCTCACTTCGAACCAAACGTTGCCACTCACTCTCATCGTCGAGCATAAAATCACAAACTATCACTATTTAGGATACTTCTGTTCATCTCTTTTGCTTATTTCGAACCAACCGTTGTCGCTCACTCTTATCATCGAACATACAATCACAAACGAACATTACTAAAAAGACTTTTCACCATTTCTTTTATTCACTTTCAACCAAACGTTATCAATCACGCTCATCATCAAACATCACATCACACAGGAACATTCATCAGTACACTTCTGTTCACCTGTTTTGCCCACTTCCCACCAAACGTTGCCAACCACGCTCATCATTGAACATCACATTACAAATGAACATTCATCAGTATACTTGTATTCGCCTGTTTTGCTCACATCTAACCAAAAGTTACCAACCACGCTCGTCATCGAACATCATATCACAAACGAACATTACTAAACAGACTTCTCATCACCTCTTTTGCTTACTTCGAATCAAACGTTATCACTTACTCTCATCATCGAACATCATATCAGAAACGAACATTTATCAAAACACTTCTGTTCACCTCTTTTGCTCGCATTTAATTAAACGTTGCGAACCACTCTCATCATCGAACATCACGTCACACACGAAGATTACTTATCATGCTTCTGTTCACCTCTTTTGCTCACTTCGAATCAAACGTTGCCGCCCACTCTCATCATCGAGCATCATATCACAAACGAAGATTACTCACCATGCTTCTGTTCAACTCTCTTGCTCACTTCCCACCGAACGTTGTCGCTCACTCTCATCATTGAATATCACATCAGAAACGAACATTACGCAATAGACTTCTCGTCACCTCTTTTTTTCACTTCGAACTAAACGTTGTCAGTCATTCTTATCGTTGAACACCACATCACAAACGAACATTATTAACAATACCTGTGTTCACCTCTTTTGCTCACATTGAACCAAACGTCGCCAATCAGTCTCTTCAATAAACATGACATCACAAATGATTTGAATTACATGTTGCAAGATTGTGACCAATTATTTCTTGAATTATTTATGCAAAGCTTGTAAGTTCATTGTCAGCTTGAGGGTTAGGGCGTTGGTAAATAGGTTGAACCAATAACCTATTCATGAATATCACTAATTTTCTGAGAATGCTTTATTTTTTTGTTAGGGTTTCTTATAAACTAATAGATGGATAACTGAAATCATGTTTTTTTTCACATATTTCACTCGAAACATGAAGATTTAAAAGTATCAAAGTCATTTTTGATCGAATGTTAAATGAATCATATGAACGAATATTTTGACTTATTTAATTGATTTTAAATTAAACTGTATGTTGAACAAAATTGATCAATAATTGCATGACAAAAGAATAATGATAACGTTTTTCAAAAAGACCCAATTCATTTATTTTTATTTTCTTTAAGGTACTGAGAGCAACTCAGTTAATTGTTTGCGTATCCAATGAATAACGAATAAATATAACTCATTTTGCGTTCTACTATAGTAGTTGTTTAGAAATGTGAGGATGGATTTTTCAAATAATAAAAACACCTCGTTATAAATGTATAATCATATTTGAATCATTTTATTTTATTTAACTATACTTTCATCTGACTTGCAAAAATTGGAGCAAATTTTTCTGTTCAATAAGGATATAGCATACGAATGATTCACAACATGGTTTTTTTTTTAATTGCATCGATCATTAATATATAAGTTTGGCAAATTAATAGGAGTTTATATCACAATGAAACAGTGCACATAAAGGTTTCATTCATCTTCATTCCGATATTTTACTGAAGGAAAACGAATGGTTACGTCCATCTAAGATTACGTCCGAAATGTTTTGTTTTCAGCAATCTTATGTTCATCTAACGTGTTATCTCATAAGGATATTATCTACCAGCAATATTGATCGAAGATCACATAACTCATGAACAATCATGATCGGTATTTTATTCGTCTATTTTTGGAATGTATTACAGAAGTATATGGCTGTTGCAAACTTTTCACACAACATATTGTAAATGAATTAATTTTTTATAAGGATTTTATTCATTTATTTTAACTTGTGTCAAAATAAATGTGAGCATCAATAATTTGATGAATGATCACAAAGTTAATGAATGAAATTCACGAGGAATTTATGCTCTTATTTCGTGGATTATGAAATCAAATCTTTGAGTCATTCTTTCTCAGAAGTGATTATATGGTATATTGATAAATATTTTCCAATCGTCCTTCTTCCAATACCTGTGTTCATTGATATGGTATCGATCGAATAAATGTGTGAAATATGTTAACATTTGGAAGCTGATGCAATGAATGATCGATCATAATTCTGGTTATAGTCATCATCATTTATTTTGCTCGCATTCTACCGAATATTTTGACTCATTGAGTTGTTCGATGATTATACGGAAACGAAATCATTATTAGTCGTGATGTATTGTTCAGCTGTTTTATTTAAACAGATATATCATTTTCAAGTGTTGATAATGATCACAAATCACACGAAAAAGAAATCATCAGGATCCAGTCGTTTTGTTCCTTCATTTCAGTTGTTTGCGAAAGATATATAGCTTCCTGTTAAACAATGAAGATGGCATATCAAATGTATGACGATTTTCCATGTATCGTCATGATTTAGTCCATCTATTATATTGACCTGAACCAAATGACTCAAAAATAGCCCATTTTTATGAGTCACCGATTAAATGAATAAGCGTGATCTCCAGTTGATTCTGTTGACCTATTTTGTCTGTAATAACCTAAATATGTTTATCGAGTAATTCATCGATATCCTCACATGAAATATGAATTATTCGAAAAATGCCAATGATCATGTTCATTTATGAAAGTTATTTTAAAGAAAGTTGGTAAACCGGTAAGCAACAAGAGGATAGCGTATTAAATGAATCGATTGAATCAAGATTCTGTCCGCTTATTTTCATTGACTCTGATACTAAGCTGCAAATGTCATCCGTTGTTTGACGACTGTATAAAAAACAGTAAGTCATAACGACACCTGTGACATTTGACGCAAACGTATCATTGGAAAGTTTTGCCTGTTGCAAAGCAAATCGTTGAATTTATTGCAACGATTTAAGATCACATGACAGATGAATAACACTTAGGATGTTGAAGTTCATCTATCACTTTCTGTGTGAATAGAGACTAGGAATTGCTCCAGTATATCATAGTTGGTAGAGGAAATGAAGGAAGATAACGGCCATTAACATTCGGTCCAACTATTACTCTGACTCCATATACCAATCCTGCTACGATTAACTATGGACAAATCATCGAATATATGGTTGCGAATGACAATAGATGTATTCATTTACTTTATTCTGTCTGATGCTAATGCTTAAAAAGATGCTTTGTTGGTCAGTGAGCACTGAAGAAATAAATAAATTTCACGGAGGTGCCCACCAGATTCAGAGAATTCTTGATATTCTAAATCAAAATACTTAGCAATCACAAACTCATGAAGAGTATGCAAGAGGACTTTATAAGCTATTTATTAAGAGACCTATGGAAAACTCGAAACAAGTCGACTAATGACTAATACACAACTAAATTGGAAGTTGTAAATATATTGTGTCCAGATATTATTAGGGATGCAACGGTGACGATCAATAATCGGTTAACCGTAGACGATTAATCGGTATTAAGCGGTAACCGATCAAACCGATTAACCGGTAACCGATCAAACCGATCAACCGATTAAACGGTAACCGATCAAACCGATTAACCGATTAAAAGCATACTGACCTAACCATGGCTATTTTCAAAGGCATCATGGAATTATTTATAGATCCTGAAGACTCATCATATACAAATATTCATAGATTCTCAATAGTTATCCTACAGGGGTACTCTTAGGTTCTCATCTGCTATACTATGGGGTATCTTTAGATCCTCTACTTAAGAATGATATTATATATTTACTTTATTAGTAACTGAGTGCCTATCACAAATTACTGGTCGCTACGTCCACTTTTTTTGTAGTCGAAAAGCAGGCCAATTAGATGGCAGGAAATTGTAACTCGCTTATTTCATGGACGACCGTGGGACATTCTATGAGGACTTTTGTAGAGCATCCTTGATAACCCTAAATCGGCCCGAACAACCCTATGTTCCATTCTTATCTTAATGGAGAAAAAACACCTCGAAATCTGATTGGCTGAAACTCTTTCGTAACAGCCAATCAGATTACAAGAAATTGAAACTCGTTTGTTTTATGGATAATCGTGGCAGATTCTATGAGGACTTTTGTAGAGCACCCTCGATAAACCCCAATTGACCCGAAAAACCCTACGTTCCATCCCTATCTTCATTGGGATAAGGTTACGCCATAGAATTGTTCGGACCAATTAGGGGTTATCAAGGGTGCTCTACAAAAGTCCCCATAGAATCTGCCACGATTATCCATAAAACAAACGAGTTTCAATTTCCTGTAATCTGATTGGCTGTTACAAAAGAGTTTCAGCCAATCAGATGTCGAGGTGTTTTTTCTCCATTAAGGTAGGAATGGAACATAGGGTTGTTCGGGCCGATTTAGGGTTATCAAGGATGCTCTACAAAAGTCCTCATAGAATGTCCCACGGTCGTCCATGAAATAAGCGAGTTACAATTTCCTGCCATCTAATTGGCCTGTTTTTCGACTACAAAAAAAGTGGACGTGGCGACCAGTAATTTGTGATAGGCACTCAGTTACTAATAAAGTAAATATATAATATCATTCTTAAGTAGAGGACCTAAAGATACCCCATAGTATAGCAGATGAGAACCTAAGAGTACCCATATAGTATAGTAATTAAAGACCCAAGAGTACACTCACAGTATAGCACTTCAGACCCAAGGGTATCCTCATAGTATAGTAGTTAAGGACCCAAGGATACCACTGTATCATAGCTGTTGAGAACCTATGAATACTTGTATATGATGGGTCTTGAGGATCTACAGATAATTCCATGGTGTCTTTGGAAATATAGCCATAGTTATGCCAATATGCTTTTGATCGGTTAATCGGTTAATCGGTTAATCGGTTTGATCGGTTACCGTTTAATCGGTTGATCGGTTTGATCGGTTACCGTTTAATCGATTGATCGGTTTGATCGGTTACCGGTCCACCGATTCACCGGTCGACCGATTAATCGTCACCGTTGCATCCCTATCATTTAATGATATTATTAACATTAAATATTATCTGCAAAGTGAACAACAGCATCGGTTCACGGGAAGCATGCTTCAATTTTGGCTGATAAAACATCATCTCGATGACGCTAACTGTTGCCTATTGCATTATTATCCAAGACAAAAATCATCGATACATATATGATCATATCATCGCTTGATACTGATCTAATATACCTGCCTGTCCTTTTTCCTTTCATGTGCATAAGTCCTATAACAATCTCAAGTGTTTTCAGCTCTTGTTTTCTTCATTCTGTTGATTCTATGACTAATATTGATTAGATTGATCCTATTAAAGCGAAGCAAAGATATTTGACCAAGAGAAAAAAGTGAAATTTCCATATTCCAACATACTACAATGCACTTCAAGACTGTTTCAATATTATCTTCGAAATGTCCTTATATATTTAGAGTTTACTACAAATGGGTGTCACGAGAATACCAGTTTCATATTATTTGAAATACACCTATTCAATAAAAGCTATTAGCATCATCCTTGCAGGGTTAAAAAATGAGAAACACGATATAACTGTTTTCCCATCCTCACAATATGACAGTAGTTTTACTGAGGCTAGAGTTCCTATAATCTCTGTCACCGTAACTGATGGGTTCCTGCGGTGTTTGTCATGGTAAGTGACGGATTGGTATAGTGTCCGTAATGGTAAGTGGAGAGGACGAAGGGGTAGGTCCAATTTTTTTCCTTTATATATTTCAATACTTCTTTTGGATCGTGTTTCACAAAAAGGCAAAATACTTCATGGTACTTCTTCTTACTTGAACGTGGAGGATAAATGAAGTATGGTGAAATATTTTGCCTGATTTTGAAATGGATAATGCTGTTTTTATTTCGATGCAAATACTTGCAGTTCGTTCAATGATTCAAAAGCACATGGAAAACGAATGATCATAACAGCATTCGTCATATTTGGCACAAGTATCCTATCCAGCAGTTTGTTCACTGACGAGAGAGCATATTCAACTGATAACTTCCGTTCAAACTCATCTTTTGTTCATAGATAGGGCTTATAGTGGAGATAAAAACCTTAAAATAGTTCGTCCAATTAGGTCTTTCTTCCCGAATTATGATCGTTTTACTGAATTTTCAGTCTATCACAGGCCATCACTGAGTAACACGAAAAACACTTCAACAAAGAATTTCTGTCTGAAAATTTGCTCGATAATAGACTTCATGATCATCATTATATCCTGAAAGCTTCAGCTCAAGCAAATGGTTCTCTGTTGAGATAATACATTTGCAAAAGCCTCTACTGTCTCACAATAGCCCCGAAAATAGGCCATTTTTGAGACATCCCACATTTCAAGAAAAACTTATCGGTCTGAATTGAAACATTCAGAATATAATAACATCATGAGAACTATTTGAAGGAAAGAGTTAGTAATTTCTTTTAAGAACCAAACTCATCAATACTAGAAAAGGTAGTTCCTTGCCTACCACGCAAATCTAATTTTTCCTAACGAGAAAAGCAAATGAGCCGCTTTCTTTCAAATAAACTCCCTTTTTTCTTGTTATTCTTTAACTCAAATCATCTGGACCTTTCTTTGTGCTTTGGAATCATTTGTCTGAATTCTTGGGAAACAATAGAATTTTGTATGCATCTCTTCAAAATAGATCATTTACAGTTCCTCAAACATTTTGATATACATGAAAATGAGTGTGTTACATCATCTTATAGCTCAATTGCTGTTAAAATTAGTCTTTTCTTTTCATCTTTTAAGGATTTATCAGCACCAGTATTTATGAAGTTATAACAAACGATTTCAAGTATTTGAGGTAAATAAAAATAAGAAAAAACTTCGAAAAATTTTGATAATGAAACCAACACATGATGTTCTTGATATAAAAAAGCCTAGATTTTTGTAGCTAACAAAAGTGCCATCTTTTCCATATTTAGAGTTGTTGAATTTGGTTATTAAAAATAAAAGCCTTCTAGTACCTCATTCTCTCCCTTCGAAAAACGGAAAAATATTCCGAAATGAGATTAAGCAATAGTGGAATTATGTACGTTTATATAATAGCTATGCCTTTTGGAACACTCCGAAGATTTCTCAGTCTAATATAAATCTTGAATCATTTCGGTTCGATTCGGTTAAAGACTTCTTTCAATTCCATTCAGTTCGATTTCAAAAAAAATACTAACTGATTCCATCTCTGTTAGCCAAATATAATTGTGCTGTTTGTGCGCTGATTTGGTTGTTACCAAGATGCAACGCTGTGAGTGTCTGTATTAAGTGAAGATGGTGAATATATAATGGATGAGTAGAGAAGTTATCTCACCATATTAGTTTGTAAAGCAGTACCCAAATATCGTGCTCCTTGTGCACCGATTTGGTTGTATTGAAGATGTAACATTTTGAGTGCCTGTGTTAAATGAAGGTGATGAATATGTACTCGATGAGTATAAAAGTTGCTTCACCTTATTAGTTTGTAAGGCAGTACCCAAACATTGTGCTCCTTGTGCACCGAGTTGGTTACCGTCAAGATGCAGCGTTGTGAGTGTCTGTGTTAAATGAAGATGGTGAATATGTAACGGATAAATAGAGAAGTCGTCTCACCGTGTTAGTTTGTAATGCATTACCGAAATATTGAACTCCTTGTTCGCCGATTTCGTTGTATGGAAGATGCAATGTTGTGAGTGTCTGTATTTGGTGAAGATGATGAATATTTAACGGATAACTAGAGAAGTTGTCTCACCTTATTAGTTTGTAATGCATTACCTAAATATTGTGCACCTTGTGCGCCTATTTCGTTGCATTGAAGATGCAGTGTTGTGAGTGTCTGTATTTAGTTAAGACGATGAATACGTAACGGATAAGTAGAGAAGTTGTCTCACTGTGTTAGTTTGTAAGGCTTTACCCAAATATTGTGCTCCTTGTGCGCCTATTTCGTTGTATTGAAGATGCAGTGTTGTGAGTGTCTGTATTTAGTGAAGATGATGAATATGTAACGGATAAGTTGAGAAGCTGTCTAACCGTGTTAGTTTGTAAGGCTTTACCCAGATATTGCGCTCCTTGTGTGCCGATTGCGTTGTGTTGAAGATACAATGTTGTGAGTGCCTGTATTTAGTGACGATGATGAATATGTAACGGATAACTAGAGAAGGTGTCTCACCTTATTAGTTTGTAAGGCTTTACCCAAATATTGTGCTCCTTGTGCACCGAGTTCGTTGTATTGAAGATGTAATGTTGTGAGTGCCTGTATTTAGTGAAGACGATGAATATGTAACGGATAACTAGAGAAGTCGTCTCACCTTATTAGTTTTTAATGCATTACCCAAATATTGTGCTTCTTGTGTAACGATTTGGTTGTCACCAAGATGTACCATTTTGAGTGTCTGTGTTGAGTAAAGATGATGAATATATAATGGATGAGTAGAGAAGCTGTTTCACCTTGTTATTCTGCAAAGAAGTTGCTACACACTTTAGTTGCTGATCGGTGAGTTTGGATCCATTAAGATTTAATTCGATAAATGTCTATAACAAATTTTTGATTAGTGTATTCGAACTTCATTCTTAATTCAGTCTCTGATAAATAAATTCTTGTGGAAAAAACATAATCATGTACGACACATTTGATACTATCCTAAGGTAGGAAAATAGGATATTGTTGCCCGAATCGTTATCGTTTGACTGATGACTTCTATTTCAGAGTTTTTATTGAATAGTATAGCGAACATAACACGGGAAATTTCGTGAAGAAATCGCTCCATCAAATCTTCGATTGGAATCACGAAATTTTTTGATTGATGAATTTAACATATGCAGTTTGCCTTAAATCATACCATATAGTCTTTCTATCGCTAGATTTGAAATACTCGGGAAATTGTGTCAGTGATTTAAATGTTCGCAGATGGATGAATACTGATTAGTAGCGTAACCAGGAAATTTTTACAGAGGGTGCACAAGCAGGAGAAGCCAGCGGAATGGAATCTTACAGAGGAGATGAAAATGGGTTTTTGGCTGGGTAAGAGACATTTACCGGAGGGCGGGGGGCAAAACCGTTAACAGAGGACCATTGCACCTCAGTGCTTCCCGCCCGCCACCCCTCTCCTCCGTTGGTTACACCGCTAATATTGATCTTCTTCTACATTATTCTCGATGTCACACGGTATCAATAAGTAACATAATTTCTCGAAATTTTTTCACTTGAAGAGTGACCGAATCTGAAGTGGAACCTGTAAAATGGGAATGGCTTAGCAGTCTATTAAGACTCTTTTTCTTTGATTCTGGTTCTTTCAACTTTTATAGAATTGATAAAGTCAGTCTTTTGGAGTTTGTGCAGGAAATACTACTGTTCAAATTTTATACTGTATGATGATTAGTTCCACAAACTATGTTAAAATGAATCATTATTTAATATGTAAATTACATAGGCGTAGATCTAGTTGAAAGTCATTCGAATGGCTGTGAATATGTCTAAAAAGTAGTCAAATCAGTCTCATTATCTATCAATATTTGTTGTCCTTTATCGGACTAAGACATTTAAGGTTTGTCTAAAATTAGTGTAATGTGGAAATTGTTATTTTATCTGTTTTAGCTTGGTTTTCGATCGAGAATAAAACATGAATAAATAGCTGTTCAACTGTTGTGTTGCAGTTAACAGAAAAAACAAATCAATAGACTAACAGAAAAATGAATAAATGATAGAAACTTTTGGAGGAACTGTATTGAAAAATAATTTATTTAGAATTAATGATGAAAAAATGGGCAGAGGATCGATTGATGCATTTATTATATTATTCTATCCATGAAAACTTCAAGTACAGATAGAACATAAAAACAAACAACAGGAAATTAGTAGAAGAAATCAGAAACTATAGTTTGAAAGAATACAGAATGAGGAGCATCCAACCATTATTGAATAAAAATAAAAATGCTGTCTAAATCAAAATCGATAAAGAGTAAAGTTATATTTGACATATTGGAAAAAGTAAAGCAGTTGTTAATTCTGACTTAAATCAGAATCGTTCTTTTTGTTCAGTGAACTGTCTCTGATACTATTCCACGAATATTCTCTTTGTTAGAAGTTAGAATACTAGTGTTAGAGTATGTAATTGATGGACGGAAAGTTTTGAGACAAAGTATTTGTTCATTTTGTGTCTGTTTGGTAATGTTACCAACAAGTCAAAACTATAGTTTAGAACTGGGATTTTGTCATTTTTCCGCATATAGGCTTACATATTGTCTCTCAGTTTTTTGTTCAAAACTAGTCAGATAAATTTTGAAAGATCCTAAAAATTAGTTTGGATAGAACATGTGATTCAAAATTTTGAATGGATACATTTATTTACTTGGACATGCCTGAAAGTATTTCAAAAGAGTCAACAACTGTGAGTAATGATCAGAATTTTGTGCTCTCGTTAGATATGAACTTAGGAATGTTGTGTCTGTTTTCTTCTAGAATAGTGTGGAAATCTTTGAACAGCCTAAAAAATTAGTTTGAATGATGTACCAGTAGATTTTGTTAACATCTGTAAGTCCCTTTTCGAACTTCCTAAAAACTATCGGAGTCTGTTGTTTTATAGAGCGGATACTTCTTTACAAAATGTGGTATTGAACTAAGCCGTCGCTTTTATTCAAGTGAAGAGCTGTAGGCACTTTTCCGAGAGTTCCTTTCAATATAAACGATCTTTTTTTAAAAAGTCGATTTATGAAAAATGAGGGTTTAGGGAAAACAAAAAAATTGAGACGCCAGGTCGAAAGACAAAATTGTCTAAAAGATTACATATTGTAAGGTCGCTAATGCTGGACAAGTTGATATAATAATAAAGTTTCAAGTACTATTGTGAAATTGTAATAATGAATATGCAAAAATGTGTGGAATAATATTCCCAGGTCGAATTTGCCCTATCGGATCCTTTGAGATCCGACGCAATCCGACACTTTTCGATAGCCAGATCCGATAGGAATCCGACTGTCGGGAACCATTATTATCCGTTGATTCCCGACAATTTCGGACATTGGATTTTGTCGAATTCCGACGACAAGATCCAATAGGATCCGACGGCAGGAAATTGTCGAATCCAACGAAATCCGATGAAATCCGACTGTCGAAAATCACTGGATCCAATGAAACTAATGATAATATATAATGTATATTTATAAATATTATTTTTCTTATTATAGATAATTATTTTCATTATTTAATAACAAAGTAAGTATAACTTATTTTTCTAAATATTATGTTCTTTACTATAGATTATTTTTATATTTAAACTTAAAGTAAGTTTTACTTATTATTATAAATATAATATTATTTTCCATTTTAGATTATTATTAATATTTAAAACTAAAGTAAGTATAATTTATTTATTATAAATATAATATTATTTATTTTAGATTATTGTTGTTATTCAAAACTAAAGTAAGTAAAGTTTATTATCAGTGCTGCCACCTTTTCTGCTTTTTTTATTATTAAATTATTCATATTTTTAGTCAATACTTGTCACCTTAAAGATCATTTTTTCTAATTCTAAAAACAAATTCTTAATGATAGCCAGCTGATATTACTTTTTTATCCTAGTTCAGCTTCAACTATAACTTGTGTTTTCTATTATCTAAAACGAAACCCAATATATATTATTTCTATTTACTTCACTCTTTACCTGTTTCTCCTTTACCATAATTTCTATCATTTGATTTGTATGAAACAATATATACATTCTCTTGCGCATTTGTTTAATGAATATAAATAGTTATCATATAGAAACAGGAAGAATGAGTAACGATGCTATCAATAAAATGAGTGATGAAAATAATAATACCGAAGAAGATAATTTTTAAATTTTAGTGATTGAAAAATCAGTATCATCCGGAATTGAACGAAAAAGAAAGAGATTGAAAAAGGATGTGTTTAACCCTTTCAGAACGGTGGTGCAAGGGTTGTATCATCTATTTTCTTAGTGAGAAAAATATTTCGTTCGCATTTGAGTGTTAAAACTTCTTATACATATAGGTCATTAAGCGCTCCCACTATCATGTCTTACATGTCTTTACTTAATGCTGTATATATCCTTCTGAGACATTCTCTTCTCTTTTTGCGATTGTACCACGACTTCATAGTTTTCCTTTTTCCTCTGACATGTTGATTTACCTTTAATCGGAGGTTTAGAAGAAACTAACTTCGGCTTGTTGTTTTTTTCCTTCAATGTATCTCTAGTTAACTCATTTCTCTGATCCATCCAATTAACTCAGAATGAATTATTATATTTGAATGACTTGGCTTAGGTGGTTAAGTCCCTCTATTTTGACGCTAACCAAGTAAATCTTGGAAGATGTTCTTCAGAGAAAAAGTGTAAATTAGTATTGCCACGATCTGCTGTTCGATCGGATGGTGGAATGTATCTGCCTATCAATGGAACACGAAAGAGGTGTGCCTATTGTAGCATAAAATAAATGCAAGTTTGATCAACTATCGAATGCTTTACTCGCGGACTGACTCTTTACATAAGACAAAGTTTTTATAAGAACATTTGGAACCAAATTCAACAAACTGATAAAAATAACGAATTTCTGATAGAAATAAAATTCCGTCCTAAAAAGGCTAATAAAGAGTGATTGAATATGAGTGAATATCGAGTATTTTTAAAAGAATACAATTTGAAGAAACATCATTTCTGCTATTTTTCTGCTTTTGGGTAGTAAAATTTCTGTCATTTTCTGCTTTTTGGGCTTCAAAAGGTGGCAGCACTGGTAAGGATACGGATGATGCTGAAAGTTAGAGGTTCCAATGTTGAGATTGTACTGAAACAGTGTAAGGGTTCTCTATTCCCAAAGAATGGAAACACGTGCCAACCTGTGGATTGCTGAAAATGAGAACCCATTTAATATTTCGTTTCTGCCCGGTTTATAATATGCTAAAGCATTTAGAGATATTTTTTCTTTCAATTTGAGGCAAGTTACGATGGGTTCCAGGGTTCTTACTAATGAGAATCCGCAACAAGCTCCGAATTTCCGGGAACGAAAACCTTCACCGGCTACCGGATTCCAATGAATGGGAACACAATTGGCAATTCAGTTCTGTGCATTTTTCAACATGCCGAAGTGTTTAGACATATTTGTTATTTTATTTTAAAGCAAGTAACTATGGATTGCAAAGTTGCTCGGAATGGGAACCCGATTTGCGTTCCCACAACCAGAAAGCCACCATATATTTTTGTTCTTTGCGTTTAGAAATAGGGTCCACGTTCTTAAAAACGCTGAAGCCTATAATGACTTATCTCAAAATGAAGGACAAAATGTATATACATTTCAACCTGTGCAAAAATGGCCAGGAATCCGCAACCCGATGAGAATTTCTGTTCAGAGAAACCTGAAAGTCGGTTAAAATTGCTCTTCATAACGATTAAAAAACCTGCTAGCGCTATCTTTGTGGAATTAAAATGTGAAACACGATACTAGGGGTATCCAAAAGTAGTGGCAACGACATTTTAGTACCGCATACTAAGCTTGATAAAAGTTCCTTTTTACATAGGATGATAGAGAAAAAAATGCTCCATCTTTCTATACTATTTGATTAATATTGAACTAATATCGTAATGATAAAATTTGGATAAGAACTGTTTTTGTTGAATGCTAGCTCGTTACAGTGGACTATAACGTTTATGCCACTTTTGTATTTCGCTTTATTATTATTTGATGTGTTGTATCAAAAAAAGAAATGTGCCGCAAGATGCAGTGTGAAAAGCTCTACAAGTTTCATTGAGTCGCTTATTTTCTAAGTGCACTATCTATATTCGAAATGCACAAAATTCTGAGCAACCAAATTTCAGTATAACGAAAAGGAGATTTTCATTTTAATAAAAGATATATACATTTCAACCTATCTCATTTTCTTATTACTAAATATGTTTCATTTAACAAACAGAACACGCTAAAAGGTGTAGCGTGAAAAACTGTACATTTTAGAAAGAAAACTATACAAAAATACGATAGGATAAAATGTATACATCTTTCTCTAAAAATAAAACCTCGTTTTTGCAACGTCAAAATTTGGTCACTCAGAATTTTGTTTTTTTTTCTTGAAAGCAAAAAGTGCACTTAGAAAATAAGCGATTCAGTGGAGGTTGTAGAGCTTTTCACGCTGCATCTTGTGGTATATTTCTTTTTTTTTATTAATACCACGTATTTAATAATGGTAAAATGAAATGCAAAAGTATTTCACTTTTTGTACTGCACCCGCTGTGGTCTACTGTAACGAGCTAGCATTCAATAAAAACAGTTCTTATCTAAATTTTATCAGTTCAATATTAATTAAATAGTATAGAAAGATAGAGCATTTTTTTCTCTATCATCCTATGTAAAAAGGAACTTTTATCAAGCTTAGTATGTGGTACTAAAATGTCGTTGCCACTACTTTTGGATATCCCTAGTATAGCTATTGTGAATAGTCATAAGACGAAACAATGCGTTAAATTTAGTTCCAATACTATGCCTGTCATATCTGTGATGAGCCGCTACTAAGATGTTTGTCATGATCTGCGACGACTCACTTTCAGGATGTTTTTCACGCCTATGATGCCAATTAAATTCCATATATCAATGACTAATTAAATAGTAACTAAAATAGCTCTTATGTCTGTGGGAGGTTGGGAGTGGTGATACATTTTTTATCCCTATACACTTCAATACTTATTTTAGACCGTGTTTCACAAAATACATAAAAATGACTTGTGGAATGGATTCGGAGTTCCTAAGGGTCAGAACTCTGACACCCCTACTGAAGAAATCCTTCATGATATATATAAATATCTACTAATATATTTCCACTGATAGAATATACCCAAATGTGGAATAATATCGTATGAAATCTACCTGTGGGAAACCATTGAATATGAAGTAATCAAAATAATATGTTTTTCCAAAAAGGATGATATACTTCAAAGATTATGAGAATATGATTTCATAATTAAAACAAAGATTACCTGATATGGATGGTACGTGTCTATGATAGTATTGAGTCTTGCACAGACGTTATAACAGGAGAAAAAAATTGTTTTGTTGTCGAGATTGTCTAAAATCCGATAAACCAGTTCGACAGGTAATTTGTGAAGTGACAGAGCCGTTTGGGTAGGCATTGACGTTGTTTTATTCGAAATGTGCTTGTTTCCCATAGATATTTATGCTTAAAGATACTTTATGTTTTTGAGTGTTCTCTTGCTTATTATGTGTAAGACACTCCAAAAGTTTTCCCTTTCGGTTCTTCTAAAAGCCTCAATCTGAGTTCAAATATTCGATTATGATGCTTAGATATATTTTTAGGATTAAGTAAAAAATTATAGATTTCTAAGTCTTGTACTTTGCTGTAGCTGACCGTTTCTTTTACGTTGATAACATGTCATTTTCTATTCGCTACATAACGAATGACTTATAATAAATGATTGAATTTTCCATTTCATACTTTGATCCCTAAAAATATTTTATCAAAAAAAAACAAAATATATCAGAATATGCAGTACGAAGAGTTCTACAATCTACAATGTAGAGCTTATATTACTTGTTTAAGTTTTCTTTGAAAATAAACAATATTCTGAAGGACTTATTACCGATGCTGCAAAATGTAGTCTAGAGAATTTTGCTGTTTTTCTCTAAAAATAGAAGGTATACAATTAACATAGACTCTACGTTACAGATTGTAGAGTTTTCCACACTAAATCTTCCATCATATTCTGTTTTTTTCCAGAAAACGCACTGACTGATAAAAAGATGAAAAATTAAAAGAAAAGTGCTTGTACATGTAGAATTTTTGCAACATCGAACATGAGTCGCACAAAATTTTGCTTTTCGTAAAAAGCAGAAGTCTCATATTTAATCTAAACTGTTCTTTAGGAATTATAGAGTTTTTGATAGAGCATCTTGCATTTTATTCTGTCGTTTTAAATGAAACATATCAGGTGATAAATAACAAAATAACACGTTCATCGCATATCAAAACATCACTTTTTTGCAACGTCGACATTTAATCGTTCAGAATTTTGTTGATTTTTGAACACAAAATGTACAACTGGTAAATTAGTTGTCTCCTGTAAATTGTAGATATTTTCACGCTGAATGTTTTGACATGTTTTGCTGTTTCATAAAACGTGTTTAAGGATCAAAATAAGAAATACAAATTTCTTCCATTCATCACTGATCACCTAATAACAAGTTGCGTGCACCTACCGTAAAAGAAATGATAGATCATAGCAACGTACAAGACTTAGAAGTCTGAAGTTTTGCAGATAATTCTAAACATGTTTAAGCATTATAACAAAATACTTGAACTAAACGTTAGACTTTTAGAAGAACTGGAAGGAAAAACTTTTGGAGTCTCATATGTATGTCAGCATATTTGTCATAGT
>JAJEKB010021317.1:410621-430830 GCA_022393335.1 Macrotrachela quadricornifera
TGGACACAATTGATTGAATATTTGGAACTATGTGACCTTCAATTTACAGTGGTATCTAACGAGGAATGGCTTCGTAAAGTCCTTGACAATCCGGACAATCCAGCTTATGTACTTGCTGGCTTCTTTAAGAAGTTTTTTGATGATAGAAAAATATATGAAATGGCTCAATTCGCCTTAGACAAGACCATTTGTCGTACAGCTGTACTTCAAAATTGTCCACCAATCGACCAGCAACTTGTCCGACGTTATGTTAAATACTGGATAGAAGTTGGCTTTTTGAAACTACATCATAGTTTTTAACTAGCTGCCATATCTGAGAAACTTTATGCAACGTCAAAACCCATAGACAACTAAAACTTGTTTATTTAACTAATTAAAAATCCCATTATTTCTTAGATTTATGTTTCAAATCAATAATTAAATTGGCACATCATCTGGCGTGTTGTCATTAGAAATTGAATAGATTTTTTAAAATAGACTTAATTCTAATTAAATGAATGAAAAATAAAATCATTATGGCTTCTACCTAACACAGTTACATTCAGGAGATATTGATCAAAATAAATATATTTGATCAGCATCAGTCACATATTTTTCATTCATTTTCGACTGGTATTTTGAATTATTCGTTCAGCTTCGTCCATACATAGAGATTACCGTTTAGCTAAGTTACATAAATAGATTATTTTAGAAAATCTTTGAAGTTACTATTACAAAATCCTTTAGAAGGAAGATTGAAAATGAGAACTGTGAAACTTAAGAAAGAAAAAATATGCTCATCTTATCGTAACTTTTATTAAGTAATTCAAGAAAGACTTGAAATAGAATATCAATTAGTCAGAGAATAATCTTAATGAGGTTAAACAGATGCATAATTGAAAATTCATCAGATGATCGTAGTAGACAGACTTGATGAATGTGTAGATCAATTAAAGTTGATTGATACCGAACAGATGGAATTCAAAAATAACTTCCATTATGTCTGAACATATATCTAGCATCTGTGCCAAACCTGATATACCTTACATTGAAACTCTTCGTCACATATATTAGTGATATCGAACCTTTAATAATGACTAAAACTAGGAACTGATGTTCATCAAATTTATTGGATGTAGAAAAATCGAAAACAAATTTCGATATTTTTAGTTTAGAAAAACATTTTCTATGAAAGTGATTATCTCTGAAAGGAAAAATTAGTTTCATGCGAATTTATGTTCTTTACTAAAATGAAATGCTAAATATTAAAAATATTAGTAGAACAATAGCCATTAGTAAATAATGTATTTTAGTCTGATCTTTGAACAATAGTCTTATTTTTTAATCAGTTTGTTTCTGGAAAGTCTTGTGAATTAATGAACTACATTTGATGTAGTACATTGCAGCCAATCACTCAATGGTTTTTTAAGATGATCTTTGGGTGAGACATTCATGAAGAGACGTCGAATTAAGTCTTGAAATTGATTGTATAAACGCTCCTACAAGTATACAAAATATGAAAATCCTACAAAAGAGTTTCTGCAAATTGAATTTGTTTCGTCTTCTAGAACAAATCTGTTTTCAATTATTTAGATTAATGTATACGGTATATATGTCAATCATTTTAGGAATGCGTTCATTGGAACTCATTGTTTTAAACTTTATAAAGGTTTCTAAGCTGTAAACTTTGTCATGTCAGATCTATGAATTTACTATAGATATTTTTGAGTTTCACACCTTCTAAAATAAAGAGGTTAATATTCCTTAATATATGGATTGACAACAAAAATATGCACAGAATATGTAATATAGGTCGACATTTAAATCAGCCAAGAAAAGAAGAATGGTTTGAAAAATTTATTTTTAATCTTCTAAAGTCGGTAATAAATATATTCTATCGTCTTTTTTTCCAATATAGAAAAGTGTTTTCTCTTCACAAAAGTATAGCTCTAGTGATAGTGTTTCACTGGAGAACTAACTAAAGAGATTCTACGAAAATCTTTTCATAAATTTTTAAATTGGTATATTTGCCAGTAAATGTACATAAAATTTCACGAAGAAAAATCTATTGTAACTTATATCCGTTCTCAATCTGCGTTTAGTATTTAAACAAATACTTGGTACTACGTTCATTTTGCTTGATAGATGAGAAGGTTTGTTTCGGAATATTTGCAATACTCTAAGTATATGGATCTAAGAAGCCCAGACGTCTCAAAAAACCTGAGCGAAAACTCTGATTTTCCAAAAAAAATTAGATTTTCTATTTCTGAACTGTAAAAGATGTAGCTTGACTAACTTAGCTTTTATTGAGATCTAATAGTTAATTTCTTTTAAGATTTCATTGTTTAACATTGAAGATTAACAACTAAGTAAATAAGTCTTGTTAGAAGAAGCTTCTGCAAAAAGTACAGAGAACGGCTGTTTGAAAGTATCTCTCTCTGTATTTAGTCAATCGAACGAAAAAAAATCAAGTTATCAAATTTGAAAGAATTATTTTATCTAGTGTTTTTTTATGAGAATCAGCTGAGAAGTTGTCAACTACTGAAATAAGCAATTCTTTGTTGCTTTATACCAAGTAATATATAAAATCAGACCGATGGAGTGATCAGCATCTTTTATATTGCAGGTGAAGATCAATATGAAGAGACACGTCTCTCTAAAATGAAAAATTTCCAGTACAAATCACCTGCAAATGATCAATTTGAAATCCCCTTTCATTTCAAACTTATTTGTGCCAAAGATAACAAATATTCTATCTGAAGTCATTCATTTTTTCAAAAATGAACAAGTAACGTGAACCCAACGGATTCGCTGATCCTTTTCTGAACGAAAATTTAATGTGGTTATCATTCAAAGCAATTTTCATTTGAATCATCTTATATCCCAATCTCCTTGATTGTATGAAAGCTACAAAACAAAACATTCACTCTAGCAATAATCGTTCTATAGAAATATCTCTATATAGATTCATATGTAAATGATAAGCAAACCTCAAGTTCGAGTTCTTTATTTTCAATTGAGTTTGATCAAGTCTAATACAAATATCTGACCATATTCTATGTTTGAAACGTCATATGTTCTAATTCTGAATTCTGACTTGTTCGGACAAAATAGAGAGACAAACATTCATGTCTTTTTAAGCGCATTATTTATCGCTATACGATTGTTTCTTTAAGAAAACGGAATTAGATACGATTCAGATGCTTCAGCTTGTTCACCAGATGCAATAACATGACTACCAGGTAGCGATCACTTCAAACCACAATTCTATGTAAAAAATATCTTTTTCCAAACTAGAGAATTTGGGACAGCTTCTTAAAGTTTTAGGAGGATACAACTACATATCTATTTCTGCTTATGCTACAATAAGCAAATAATACTATGTTAGTATTCACAATTCCTTTACTGGATATGCTCTGTTACATGAAATGTATAATAAAGAATTATTTTTCCTCAAGAATCGACTTATGGGCCCCCCCCCGGGTCAAAAATCTATTTTTTTTCCAGAGCACTCAATCTTACTGAAATTTTTACTGAATATGTATCTGACCTTTGATAGTTTTCAGTAAAAAATTGAGCTCATAATATTAAGTTTTGCGAGAGTTATCCTAACATTAAGGGCTAAAAAGTACGTGTCCGTCGGGCAAAGATTTTTTCCTCAATTTTAATGATATCGACCTCGGGATAGCGTCAGAATGTACAGAACACTTGCCACTATAACCTAACAGAGCCGGTTTTTTGAAAAAAAAAAAATTTTGTTTTGAAAAAGGTTTTTGAAAAAATTGAGGTTAACGTTTTAGAAAACTGGATTTTTTCATAAATAACTAAATTGAAAACAAAAATTCCGGCTCTGTTAGGTTGTAGCGCCGAGCTTTAGCTTCATTTTACAACCTTCCCGAGCGTTCTAGCGTTTAAAATGGGGGAGAAATCTTTGCCGCACTGACAGATAAAACACAAAAAAACACTTTCGAGAAAAACGCAAAACAAGTTTTTACTTTAGCCATTTTTCTGCTTTGGGCGTTTTCAGAAAAACCTCTATAAAACCCTCAAAAACCATCGCAAAACCAACAAACGATACTGCATTCGAAAGTACAGATCATGGGCTATCTGACTATGTATAAGTCTCAAAATTGGTATTTTTGACGAAAATTGCTTTTTTTGACCCGGGGGGGGGCCCTTATCTGAGAGTCTATTAAAGTACCCCAAATCTCACTTATCGCACTTATGATAAATCTTTTAAATCAATGACTAGTCGTTCGTCGGCCTCCCGCCGATCGACCACTCACGGCTAGTCGTTTCTATATTTAACACCGCTACATCCTTCATTATTAGTTTAGGCTTGAACCGCATGGATGCATCTCGTTTGAGTTCCTCTCAAAAACCTACTGGACATTTGTTAACATATTCACTAAGGAACTGAAAAAGAGAATCTATTCAAAAACTGCTACCAATAGAATATATTACATTATGACCTAGAAAAAATTTCCGCCTATTTTGAATGTTATTTTAAGGTTGCTGATTAAGAAGACTCAACAACAGGACATCAAGCAGCCACTTCATTTTTTTTTATATACTTCTGTATAAATCTTACTCAAAACTCTGACGTATGGTAATGTATCAAGGAAAAATGTTTCTGTTAGAATCAATGTCGAACATGGATTCATGACCGTCGATTATCCTTAGTTCAACCTTAAAATAATAGAAAGTTTATTAAAAAAGGTAAGAAATAGATCAAAAAAGCTTTTATTCACTCCGAATTCGGATTTTTCATACTTGTTAGCGGTCAGTCAAGTTTTATCAAAAAATATGATTTATTCATTTATCATTAATTAATAAATAACAATATTGAAGAACTAACCTTAGATCTGAGTTTCCCATAACAAATTACCTTTGGTGACTTTTCACTGCAGATAGTTCATATTATTTATTATTAATTATTTGATAAAATCCATTCAGTCTTGATTTATCGATCTTCGGTTAACTTGAATCAAACTTTTTATGAAAAATAGCAAAAACAAGCTATAAATTGCTTATTTACTTACTATTAAACTCAAAATTCGAACTTTATACCTTCGACAACCCTTTGTGGTGTTTTCTTATAGAACATCGCAATTTTCAAATATTAATCTAGGCGACACCATTTTCCGATTGAGGTGAAGACACAAACATACCACCAAACTTTAGAAACAATCGTATCTGTAAAACTACAAACTTATTTTATGGTATATGATCCCTACTTTAATTCGAGAAACAAATCGTAATTTCCTTAGAAAAAACCTTCTGCAGTCAAAAATTCCTATCAAAATTTTTAGAAAAGCTAATGCTATCGATCGATTTCTTAATCTAGACAATCTTTGATCAAATTTTATCAAAAAAAATCATTTTTTTTAAAAAACTCCTCTTTCTGCTAAAAAAAATTATTTGTAAAAACTTTTCAAAAGCTAATATCACCAATCGAATCGTCGATCCCAAAAACCTTTGGTCAATGAATTCAGCAAATATTAACAGTTACTGGTATTAATAAAATTCATGCTGTTTTCCGATTGGGTTGGACAAACAAACAAACCTCAATTCCTTTACAGTTTTCTCATATCTGATCGAGATTTACTTATGCTCAAAAGATGAAGGCTAAACTCGTTGGGCACCTCGGGAGGTTCCCTCGTTAGATGTTTTTATATTATTTTGTAATACTATCAATTGCTATCAAACCATATGAAAGTCGGTCTGATAAACGTTAGATTAATAGATAAAAATTGCTGCTTTCCATCTCTAGTTAAGCATCATGTATGTGTAAGAATTCTTGACTATTTCAGACGACCTGTGTACAGCCCCTACATCTGAAATTGATTTAATTCTACTAGTAAACAATTTCAAGCATCCTATATGATAGTTTTATATAAAAGAAATTGAATTTCTTGAGGTGGCCGATTTCACCGCTAATCGGCCCCTCTCTTTTTAATAAATTATCAAAAAATTTTATTTTCAGTTGTAAGTAATTAATAATATAAAAATATGCTGGATTACAATGAAAAATTAACTATAAATATACATGTATATATATTGTTTTTAATAGTATCAATTAATTATTTATGATCTATTATTTCTAGAGAAGATTTGATGAAGCAATTTTGTTTAGGTTTGAGATGTTCCATCTTTTGTAATCATATCCTCCATCTGTTTATTGTATTGAGAAATGTCTGCATCGTATAAGCTACCCGTTTCTAAAAGATAAACAAATAAATAAATGAAGAGAACAAATGTCAAAGAACTCACCAGCATCGACTACATAGTTTTTCTCAGGTTTATCCATAAGATCAGTCACAATTTTGACAACATCAGCCAATGAATTTGATTCCCATTTTTTTGTTTTATCCAAAAGAGTAGTACAAATCTTTCCTTTAGATAAAAATATCAGAAAATTAACAAAAAATAAACGATTATTATAATATACTAGAAGAGGTATCCACTGCAAAGAGAATATGGTTAAAGTTTTACATCTTCCGTCCGACTTTTTCTGCTGTACATAACACGTCTTTTACAGGAGTATTTCCCGCTGTGGCTGAGCCATCTGCAACAGAAATTTTCCCGTCACCCCTGAAACCTCTATGACAGGACTTTTATCGCACCGGGAACCTCTGCCACAGAGCTTTTCCCATCGTGCATGGGGTATCTTTCACAGAGCTTTCCCACCGTACTTGGAGCATCGTTCACAGAGCTTTTCCCGCCGTGCGTGGGGTATGTTTCACAGAGCTTTTCCCACCGTGCGTGGGGTATGTTTCATAGAACTTTTTCCGCCGTGCATAATGCAACTTCAGTGGGACTCTTCTCATCAAGTTCAAGCTGACACCCTCACTCGCATCCACTTCGGACACGATCACTCTCAAATTTGCATTGAACTACGTCATTTGATTAGAAAGTGAATAAAATCACGGTCTCTTACGAATTGGATGAAGTTTCACGCACGCCTTCCTTTCTCACCTCCAATCACTCTGTCAACTTTCATTAGCGCACTCAAGGAACTGATGCGGATAGTTACGTGACCCCTATCTCTCACGATGACTAAAAACATAGCAAACAGACTCATCAGAATCTCGATCTGTATTGACCGAGATGAAACTTCACCCCGCCTCTTCCGCGCACCCCGTTTCGTGGTTCGAACCTCAAGATGACTTTCCTCAGAAGCTTAGGAAATAGTGTGGAAACTTTTGTGACGCTAGCTATCACACGGACTGAATCCATAGCGAACCGACACACGTTCTTCTTTAAATATATACATACGTCATCGTTGTGAATCAAGAAAAACAACAAATACGTTGTTTCTCTGCGTCATAGAAAACTAATGGATACACCATAGTTGTGAATCAAGGAAACACTTGTATTCATTTTCTTTCTCTTATAACCTATTAGAAGCATTCCACTTACATATTTAAACCAAAGAACCATCGATACAAAATGATTCATCTTTGAATCATAACAAAATTCGCTAAATTTCTGAAAAATTCGTGTAAATTTCATTGCCATATAATTTGGGTGAAATTTCACTCAAACCCTATCATACCACTCCTACTAATGGTAACAGCACTCTATAAAACCACCACTGGACTCAGAAAACCACCGCGGAAAGTTTGGTAGTGTTAGTTAAGACATTACTACCTGGGTGAGATTCCACCCACACCCCACACCCAAACTCAAACCCTCGGTGGGTGACCCCGCTATGACCTTCCTCTGGGTCTGGGGGGGGGGGGGGGGGGGGGGGCCCCATGGAAAGTTTGGTGGTCGTAGCTTTTACAGGGACTGACTACATAGCGAACAAACAAACAAACAGACAGACAGACAGACATTCTTCTTTATATATATATAGATTTCAATGAAAATGATAATGAAAAAAAATTTCATTTACTCTTGTTTACATTTTACAATAAGAGCGAAAAATAAAAGGAACTTATTTCATTTCTACTCACCATTTTTCTCAATATTAGGATGACGAATTTTCGTTCTCATGTATATTTCTGGTGGATCTTGTGGATATGTAGAAGGCACACGTATTTCTATTTTAAGAGCTCGATTTTTAAAGCATACCGTCGATGGATAAATTAATCCAATAATAATAATATACTGATTTTGCATTGACGAAGCACTTGCCGTATTATTCGATTGTAATGTTGATATTAATGTTTTATTCTCAAAAGAATCATCAATGACAGTAAATCTCTTCGATGTTGCATCAGAGCTTGCAGCCCAATTTTTAAGTTCAGTATAACATTTCCAAAGACGTTTTGTAAAATCCGAACTCATTATTTAATAAATGCTCGTAAGAATATCTGAAAAAACAGAAAAACTACAATGTTGGCAAATAGTTTTATTTTTTCTTGTGAAAATAAGGTAAAGTTGATCGTCTCTCACTTTTTTTACATACTTATTTCACTTTCACGTCGTTATCCAGGCAGTAAAAATCAATAAAATAACGCGTAATAACACCAAAAAAAGTACATTTTAATGCTAAAAATACGATTATTGTTTTTTGAAAAAAATGAATGTGCAGATATCATCATTTTCTAACTCGCAACTCCTTACACAAATAAAATTTTTCATTCGTAAGCATCAAAAGCGAATACTGTAATGCGTTATTTTATCGATCATTACCGCCTCGATATGCTTTACTACCTTTCTCTTTCTGCGTCGGTAGTAAAAGGAAGAAAAAAAAATAATGTGTAAATATAGCTCACATTATTCAAATGTATGTTACTTGGAAAAAACCAAGACATGTTTTACGTCATTTTCAAAGAAAATGACTGAACCAAAAAATGTGCGAATTTATGGTAAGGTGATTTTTTTCAAGGGCAGTGATTCAAGAGCTTAGTGTAAGGATGGAATATATGAATCACAGTTTCGATATGAGAAATCAAAATATTAATAATCTGTATATATATATACCTATCATACAACTACATTCTCGCATAATTCTACACTCTGAAAACAAGATACGATGTTTGCTGTAATACATTTTTGAAACACGATCAAAGAAGAGTGTTAAAATATATAGGAGTAGAAATTTGGACTCACAACCACCTCCTTCACAGTGGACAGAAAAAGGGGGTCAGGCGCAATTTCCAATTGCTTTTGGAATCGAGACTATGTGCATTATGTCGATCTTAATGAGCTATGAATATCTTGAAAAGAGTTCGTGCTTTTAGCTTATTTCTGTCGAAATATTTTATTTTTATGACATTTCTTAGCAAAAAGCCGTGATTCTCCTCAAGCTTACCTGAAAAATCGATTTTTGAGTTTCAATTTGAAACTTTGTACAGAGAAAAGCCTTAACGAGACTAGTTTATTCTGAAAGTTTCAGATTTTTGAGTTCCTTCTATTTCGAGATATGAGTACAAGAAAAAGTACTCTTTTTCACATCACTTATACCTCAAAATCTTAAGTGTTCATATTTAAGGATAGGAGCAAACACGAAATTTGAAATCTTCAGAATCGACTATTTTTATTGAGACCTCTCTCTCTCCGTAAATTTTCAAGTCAAAATGCAAAAGTTGAGTTTTCAGATGAACCTGACGAGGACCCCGGGGTTGTGTCACAAGATATCCTGCAAAATCAAATATTTCGACAAGTGTTCAACGGCGCATCTTTCCACATCTATCGCAGATAGATCATGACACGTTCTATCAAACAATAAATTAAGACTCGAATTTAAACTCCCAAAAAATCGCACAAACGAACTGCATTATGGGCCAGTGGTTATTTTGTACTATACTGGTAGTAAGATGCTGATCTTATTACAGTCTAAAGAACTTGAAAAAGTCTTTGCGGTCTGCACTATATAACGGATGGCGCATAAAAAACCGGGCTCTTTTGTTTTGTCTATAACTCAGCCGGTTTTCACCCTATCTATTCAACTTTTTTTTTCAAAAGATTCCCCATTCAATTCTCTATAAAAACCTGTTCTTTTATTAATGTAAATAATCTCCGTTATTCTTTTTCAAACGATACAATCTTTTAGTCCATCTTTCACAACTGTCTGGTACAGTTTCTTTTCTGATTCGTTTTACAGCTCGCTTCAACTCTGTAATTAATGTTTTTTTTTGACTGAACTTTGTTCCAATTGACTTGCTGAACAAATTTGACCCGGATAAAGTAGTCTAAAGGGTTCGAATCGGGAGAATTTGGTGGCCAATGACCTTTGTCAATAAGTCGGGGAAAATTATCATTACATCATTTTTGAGAAAGTTTGCGAGTGTGTGGCTTGGCACCGTCTTGTTGGAACGTTCAATCATCTCCAAACCATACATGTAGAACTCGAAGACTCTACTCGAGTATTAAAAATTTTACTCGAGTTTTCAACTATTCAACTACTCAACTACTGATACATGAAAGATTAAAGACGCTAACTACAGGATGCTTCCTGCAGAATGCTAGAAGTAATACACATAATGTTGAGGGTGAGGATATGGGTGTGGGTGAGGTTGTCAAACAACCGCTACCTGTAGATTGCTTCCAAATGCAACGGACAGCATATTTCCTCCGTGGATTACTTTCAGCATCCTGTAGGCAGCATCCCTAATCTATCATATAGTAATAGTTGAATAGTTGGAAATTCGAGTAAAATTTTAATACTCAAATCGAATTAACGAGTTCTACACCACTCATCAGCTTCGGCTTGATTCATCGTCCAGACTTGATCATTTTGACAGTTGTACATATTGTTGAGGTCAAACATTTTTTTGTCAGAAAAGAAAATTCTTATAGATTGTTCTTTCGAAAAACTGTTACGAACCTAATTTGCAAACGTGATCCTTTCAGCTTTTTGAGTATCTGTGAGTAATGATTCGATTCTTTTCTTGTACGACATTATCCCAAATCATTTTTCAAAATTCTTTGCACATTTCTTCTTGAAATTTCAAGTTTACTGGCCAGTATGCGAGTTGAGACGCGTTTCTTCCGCTTTAAACGATTTTGAACTTTTCGAATCATATTCTTTGTTCGAATGATACGATGTCGACCCGCAGGCGTTAACAGTTGAATAGAGCCGGTCTCGGCAATCATTTTGTATCATTGAAAAATCTGAGTACTACTAATGGCACCGTTCAAATCCTGAAATATCTTGCTGGGTTTTTCTCCATTTTGATGCTTAGAAAGTACCAATTTTTGGATGTCTTTACTTTTCATGATAAAATTTTTTTTTGTAGAAGAATTTGAAAAAAAAATAGATGGTTTTGTAGAGAATTGAATGGGGAATCTTTTGGTAAAAAACTAAATCGATAGTATAGAAACCGACGGAGTTATAGGCAAAACAAAAAAGTCCGGTTCTTTATGCGCTACCCATTAATAAGTACATAACAGTGTATAGCTACGTAATAACTAAAAGATGCAACTAAATCGTTAGTGTAAAACGCACATTTTACTTATACGGTTCTATTCGTAGTATTTACCTATTTTACGTAGTATATGGTGCCTGCAACTTAACAGGTACTTGCTTTCAATCGTTATTCGAGATACAGTTAAATGCAGGATCACAGTAGCCTCAATATTAGCTACAATACATGTTTAAATCTGGGAAGTCAATTTTGTCGCCTGGCTACCTACTGTGCCTCTCCTCCTGACAGATCGTGATCGACACCGTAACGAATGATACAATTCCACCATAAACGTTTAACTGGACAAATTATAGAAATATCGAGTATACAGTATACACAAGTCAATTGTGTTTCACATTTTTAATCCCGTAGAAATGACGCGACACAGCTTTCAGAACATGATCGATCTTCTATGACATAAATTTCTCAAAAGATTCGAGATGTGTCTTGACACGAGTATTTATAAGTCATTTATCTGTCATCTTCGCTTGACAATTTTTCTTTTACAAAACATAGGTTATTGAAACTTGATCAATACATAAATCTATTTTAATTCTAATGATGATAAACACAGGTATTTCTTTTTTAGAATATGTTAATCGTTTGAATGATTGAACAGTTATTCATGATTCTTTTTTGGTGTCTACTTTTAGACTATTCTATATTTATCTTCAGAATTACTTCAATAGAATGAATCTTCCACCGATAACTATTGTCTGGTGCGATATTAGTTTCGAAAATGATAGAAGTTACCAGGATATGAAAAATGAATTTAACGATACAACAACAGCTACACCGAAAAAAGAATTGAATTCTATAGACACGAAGATTTTAGATGAAGGAAAAGAACAACTACGTTCAAAAGATCTGCCACTCGTTACTGTTCGAACAGTTGACGATGCACTACAAAAGATCGAGAAACATAAAGACAACAAAACTTTCGTCATCTGTTCTGGTTCAGTAGGCCGATGTCTTGTGCCTAAAATCGTATCTCAATGTCCTCTTATACATAATATATACATTTTTGCTCATGACATAAACCTACATCATGATTGGGCAGATAACTATCCACGCATTGTGAAAATGTTTAATTTTCCAACTGATTTATTAATTCGACTTACACGAGATATTGCTGCTTATTTTATTAAACAAGGACAAATGTTTTTAGAAATTGATCAACCAAAGAATGCATTAACACATTTTCATCATGCTCGAAATTTGGAAATAGAAGCAAATATACGAGATAGAGGAAAGATCGATCTGAATACCACACAACCAGATTGTTCATTTTTGGAATTTCGTGAACGTCTTGATCAACTTGAGGGCAAAAATGGATTAATCGCAAAAGCTGAAGACGCTATTCGTGAACAGGAAGACCCTGTTGAAAGTGCTTGAATTCAATCATTTTTACAAGAACTTGAACTGATTTATTCTTTTCATAAATGTTCTTTTTTTCTACATTTTTATTTTGATCAGTCACATCTTGTATAATCATAACGTATATTAATATGAATATTCATTAAGAAAATGTAACCTCATATCCACAGTGATTTTGAAATAAAGATTTTATAAAAATTCAATAACAATATGTACCATATGAAAATACACTATATTGAACAAATTTTAGATGATTATAGGAGAAAAATATAAAAATTATTCGAAATTTATTTTCTAAATATTTTATCAATACGAAACTACAATAATATAAATCATAATCATCATAACTTCGAAATTATAATAAATGAATATATTGTATCTAATTGAAGAAAAATATGTTGAAAGACGAAACATATCACAAGTACTATATTAACACACTCTTTTATCAATATTTTGTGAATAATTTGATTCAAAAATTCATATCATATACTTATAAATGTACAACTACTTATATTCTCAATAAATTTTTTCGGATTACCTTTGTTGAATTGAAAGGTATGAATAAATTTCGCTTCAATCTACTAATGTTTGTTCTAATATTAATTTTTAGAATGATATATTTAAATAAATAAATAAATGATCATTTTGTTTTAGAGTTCTTATCAGTTTCACTCTATTATGAGTAATAATCTAATAGAAAAAAGATGAAATAGTACCATTATTGATGTCAATATTTTTACTGTAGTTTTAAATCCATCATGATAATGGAAAACCATATATTCATAAAAATATATCTACTTATTTTCAATTAGAAAAGGTGTCACAGTGATATCACATCTAAACGTATCTCCCTGCGATTTTGGATTGTTTGAGTTAATCAAAGAAAATCTGATCAGCAGTTACCGGGATCTATTTTTTTGGGAATTATTCGAATTTTTTAATAAATCCCCATACATCTTAAAATCAATTCCACATAACTCCTATTGAGGATGAGGACGAAAACTAAATGAGGGTGAGGGCGAGTGCGGGAGTTGGGGGGGGGGGCAAGAGTGAGGGTGCGCTGAAATACTAATACAGTTATATAGTCTCAATAATTCCTTAGTAAATAAATAAATCCCAATAAATCCCGCAGAAGAAATAAATCCCAAAAAAATAAGTATCGGTATGCCCTCATCTATCGATATGAGATGAAGATCACAGTGTAAAATAAACATAAGCAAAAAGAAGCCAAAGAAAAAAAATAAACGTATAGAAAAATAAAAATTTAAAAGTTTGATGTATGTTTTTGATTTATTTTCTGCAGGCAATGAAGTTTATACTTTTCTGAGGTAGATGGCGAGCCTAGAAGCGAGACAAAGTGGTTATCAGAAGTTTAGGGGCGGCGCCTTTCACAGCTGTAATACAATAACGAGATCTTGTGAATGTCGAAATATATCTGACGAGAAAATGATAAAGCTTGAAACATATTACCAGATAATTAACTACAGAAAATTATTTGTTTAATAGGTTTAGATATATTTTATTAGGCAAGGTTCACATAATTTAGTACTAATTCGTGAAGTTTTAACAGATGAAAGTATAAAAATATTCCAGAAGCGTCTTTGCTACAGACAGCCAATAAAATAGATTTAGGTTCAAATATTACTTTTTCAGCATATAGATGGTGATTATAACTATGGAAAAATAATTATTATAACATGTGTCTATGTTGAATTGATGCCTTTGAAAGGTACCCTTACGGAGATCATAAGGTTTATCTTCAGTCGTGTTCATGGTTCTATGGGTCGCTGATTGATTGAACGATCTGATCCTATTACAATGCTTTTTTCTTGAATCAGGTTCCTTGAAAAGTCAAAATAAAATACTTTAGAATGATAAAAGCAATGTTAAATACAGATAAACAGCAATATACTACCCGGAATTTAAATAATCATATTGCTATAAGGCTATTTTTAGTATAAAAGTATTTTCAAAATTTTTTTTAAAAAAATCGACCTCGAGACATTAAAACCAACATTTTTTGAAGTAATTCGGCGAGCGCTATTCAATTACATAAAAAAAAAAACGTTAAAAAAAATTTTGCTCCAATATGATGTAGTAGAAAATTTGAGTAATGTGAGACTAAATTTTAGAATGCATGATATTCGTAATTATCTATTTTGACAAAATCGCTTCGTGAAAAACTATTATTCTTATTCATGGATTTTAGTTAAACACCCTGTTTCACACGCAAAGAAATAATTTAAAGTTTGTTCTATGGATATGACAGGAAAGAAATTAGAAAAATATTTTTAACATATTTTCAAGGGTAAATTCATCTATATGGAATGGAAACAATAAATAAACATATTGAGAACATTCTTCGTTCTTTAGAACTTAAAAATGTTTGTCCTACTTTCTTGCATTTTTATTTAGTATCTTTATGTGAAAAACATCTAGAAATTTTAATGAATCTGAAAAGCACAGAATTCTTTTTATTTGCAATAAATGATTATAATATACACAACAAAAAAACTTAAAACTTATAATTTCAATTCAGTCGATATTTGAAATTTATCGACGGGAAAATAATTTCTTCACTTGACTTCGAAACGTTTTTGACACAATTAAATTTGTATAGCAACTATTACAAATTGGTATGTGAATAATAAATAAACATAAATTTCTAACATAAGTTTCAATTTCTATTTGTTCAAAACTTTTAATATAATCCTGTGTTATTTGTTGATACATAAGAAATATTGCAAAGACACAACTGAATACTGCATAATTAGTTGTATCAACAAGTAACATTAATGTCATTTGTCGATCTTTTGAATGAGTCGAATTTAAATTATTTCCTACAGTTGATGTAGTTTTTGCTAAAGATATATTCGGAGCAGTTGCAATAAGACGTCTACTTCGAATATTCTTAATTGTCCATAATCCAAATATTATCATTAATGATACTACTGAAATTTCTTTAATAATCACATAATAACTTATAAAAGTAAGATAAACACCTTGCTGATAATAACAAAGAAAATAATCAGGTCCAAATTGCATGATACTTGCAAAAAATAATGCATGAATATGAAATAATGACCAAAATAATGTTCCACTAATGACACATATATAAGCCAAACAATGAGTACTTCGTTCTCGAGTACGAGCATTGGACGATGTGACTAATATTCGATCAATTGAAGCCAATATTAAATAAGAGGCATTTAGAATATATAATAAATTGGTTGCATAAAGACGTAAACGACAAATATGCATACTATGAATCGATGGATCAATACTAAAACCAGCATCAACTGTTAAATTTAATAATGCAATATAAATGATTAAAAAGTTATTGATATTAATAGCAATAAAATAGATTGAACATGGATTTTTACGTAAATTTTTTTGAGTAAATACTAATAAATTTATCGTAAAACTTATAGTACCGATAACCATAAGAATTGGAGAACCAATTTGATATAAATATTTGTTAACTAAATTCATTGTAATAATTATATCAGATAGTGAATATTCGGATGTCATGATGATGTAAAATTCTTAGCAAGTGATCAAACAAATTACTTTGTTTCTTAAGAAATGAATTTAAAGAAAAAACTACAACATTCATTTTATATTTATAGAAGCTTGAAGAAATAATAAACGCACAATTAAAAATTTGTTTTTGACAAGAAAATTGAAAGGATTCATGTGGATAAAGGAATGTTCTTCTTTTGATGAGATATTAAGAACATTGCTAAAAAAATCCTCGGGAATAGGATAAATATAGTTATAAGATGAAAAAAACCATCTGTTTTTGTCAGTACTTTTGTCTCAATTTTGTTATTCTCGAAGTAGAAGAAATAACCGATAGGTACTGAAACAATTCGAAATTTTTAATGCCTAAAGAAGAAATAACTAATCATTGTTTGTTTTTATTAAAACATTCAAAAAAATAATAGATTTATTTTAATTAAGATAATTAAAAAGAACACTATTGAAATTAATTTATCAAGAAAAATACAAAACGTTATTCCGTAACTAGAAATAATGTGACATCATATTTTCCATATATCATCACTATCAATGAACAATTTGAGAAAGATAATTATATATTTGAATAGTTCATGAAGTTTTCTACAACTCTATATATAAATGTCTTAAACTATATTTGTTCACTAAATAATAAATATTTCAACTTCACAGTGACCCATCTTTATAGGTATAAAGTGGCGAAAAATCTAAAAAGATTAATCATTTTCTTTGAAAAATATCAAAATTTTCATTTTATTTCGGTTTTCCAGAAAACCGAATTTTTGAGGGGAAAAGTGGAGAATTGCCCCCGTTTCTCCGCCAAAATACATTCGATTGAGGGGAAACTTTCTTCTATTAATAGAAAAAAGTGTTTCGGAAGACTACTATTTTTTTGTTTCAAAACATAATGTACTGTTAGTTTTTGACAGAGATTAAAAAAACAGCACTATGTCAAAAAATCATGGTTTTTTGAGGATGCTCTCAGACCTCTGGTAATTTTTTTCGAGTAGAAGAAGATAAAAGGAAACAAAAAAAAGTATCCCTTTTAAACAGTGTCTAGTATCTGTGAAAAAAGAGTTCAGCCCTATCGGACGTACTGTGGCTGAAAAAGGAGGGCGATATGAGGGGGGGGGACGTCTTTTTTAGCCTGTGGGACCTTGATATCTCCTATCAGGCAGGATTTGGGAATCTCGAATCTATGACAACTTCCACTCTACTCACCAAGATCTATCAGCTCTGAAAGTTTCAAAATGTTTTGACGAGCCATTCTCGAAAAGTACCGAAAAGGGGGAGAGGGTGTCCTTAAACTATTTCAGATGAATTTAATCACGACGTATATTTTTAAACATGGTAATAAGTAGTGATGTAAACGGAAGGGTGCTATATGGAGCTCTCCCGCCTCCCAGAAAGATTTCTTCTCTCATAAGTAAAGAAAACTACCTTTGACTTCCGTAATGATAAGAGAACACATACAGTTTATTCATGATAGCAAGCATCGTTACTATGAGAAGTCCAGAACTCGAAGAAAAATTTCTTAGAAAAAGATATTCTGATGTACACTTGTCTTATATTTTTGAAAACTTTTCGCCTCACGATCTAGGTCTTTTCCATGAATTTTCAATTTGATCATTCTTCTCGTCATTTCGGTTTAGCATCTGGAATAGTATTCGCCGATTTTTGTGTGATTTGAACAATAGAAAGACCCGTATACGTTTTGCGTTCATCTTCTACTTGTAACATGACGGTTGAAAGCATAGTTGTCTTTAGTGAGTGAACTTATAATGAATAGTGTAGTTTTGCTCTTGTCATCCCCAAAACGTGATTTTGGTCAAACTTTTTTTTATTCTGTTCCAGAAAGGTGCCACCTTTGGCGACATGCTCCTATAGGACAAAAATGAAAGAGTATTTTTTATACCGTTACTTTTTGGAGGTCGGAATTTTGGCCCAAGAAATTTTCGGCGTTGACTGAGAATGAAGATTTGAAGGTGTTGATGAGGGTAAAAAGCCTAAGCCGAAAATTCATGAGGCCGAATTTGACGTAAGCCGTATTTTCTCGTTAGAAATTCTAGAGTCTAAGAAGAGAAAATTTTCTCACTCCACAGTATTGTCCAAACAACAATGTAAATAAGAACAGTAAGAAGCAATTCACTTGGCATAAGACACTTTATTCTCCCTCATATCTGATGGCTGGATAGTCTCGGTGAGGGGGAGTATGACGGACAGTATGGAAATGTCAAAATTTTCAGTATTTTTGTTAAAACTTTTTTGAACAAAGGATTTATAATAATGAATAAATAGAGTATGTTTTCATATGAAGCGCTATCCAAGTTCTGTACATACGATACGATCGAGAAAATTAGAACATAAGCAAAAGAGTTTTGCCGTCTAGCAGTCCACAGTGGGGGCTGAGCTTCCTTCCCTCCGCTCCCTAGCCATTTTTTTAGGTTACGTACTAGTCACAATGAAATTAGAAAACTAAAATTCATACACCTACTGACGCAGATTAAAAAATAGCCCCCATTCACGAAAGTCCTAGATCCGCCACTGGTAAACCAGATAAAATTTGAGTAACATATGCATGGCATATAATAATCAATTTAGTGTGTATTATGATGGTAAAAATTATGTTCTTCAACACTCAAAAAGCAAACAACATTTACTCTTGATCATCAAGTAATCACCACTTCAATGAAATCAAATCGTAAAAAAGATGAAACCACGTCTGCAAAAGCCACTCTTGTATATGATAGTGTTCGCCATAGAATTTAATATGTTGTACGAGAATGTGCAGAGGATGTTTTAAAAGAAATTTGAAATGTTTTTCATTATTTCCTTTAAGCCCCCCCCCCCACTCAGATATCGATTTCGGTCCAGGTAAATCCAAATCGCTTGAAATTTGGAGGATATGTTGGGGCTATAGTGGAGAGGCTATGGTAAAATTTTCAGCTTCCTACTATGATGTTTGAGGGAGATATTCACCAAATAAGGGTCAAAAGTAGCTAATTTGGCAAGCAAGGTTACTCAGTGCAGACTCATCCTATCTATTTAATTTTTTTTTTGTTTGAAAGAGCATGTCAGGATGCAGGGCACCAAAGAGTTCTTTTTTTTAGATACTTGATTTTTAAGCAGAAAAAAGAGATCACAAGTATAATGAGTCGAAAAACCCTGAAAAATGGGTATTTTTCTGTAAACTTGTTTTCTTATATGACAATAAAAAAGCATATTTTAAGAAAAGGACTCTTTGGTGCCCTGCATCCTGACATGCTCTTTCAAACAAAAAAAAAATTAAATAGATAGGATGAGCCTGTACTGAGAAATCTTGTTTACGAAATTGAAAAAACGTATTTTGAGAAAAAACGAAAAACATTTTTCGTTTTTTCAAAAAATAGCATAGTTTTCAAGAAGAGGTTGACGGAAATCATCAAAATTTTTAACGGAAAGAGTGATGCTAGATAAAAACCCATATGATTTCTAGAAGATCTAAAGACGGGCTATCTTCCCATGCATTTATCTCAGTTTCGAATTTTTTTGCGAAAATTGACTTTTTTTGAGTGGGGGGGGGGCCTTAATTCGATGCAAGTAATAGAGGCAGTTTGAAATTTCATCCGTTTTGTGTACAATATTTTTCAGATTATGGAATAAAAAACGGTCTGTAATCAAAGTTTTCGTCTTAATTAGTACATAAAATAATGTTCTTTTTAGTGATTCTCGACTTTCCCGCGTGTTTATAATCAATAAAGAGATATGCGATTAATCGCGATTCATCGAAACGATAATCGTGAGCTGAAATGCGATAAATCACCGAATTTTTCTCGATTCTATTGACGATTTTTTTCTTTTATTCCCCAATGTACTATGCAGTTTCATATCTAAATACTTCATTTTTTCTTAAATGAATATATGACGTAACAAAACATACACTACGCAGAAATGGTGTCCGTTCAGCGAAAAGTATTTCCGCGAATGACTTTTTC
>JAJEKB010021317.1:465830-491969 GCA_022393335.1 Macrotrachela quadricornifera
TAGCGCATGAAATTCTCTATCATCTCATATATTTATCTATTGTCTTGCATGTATTGGTTAAAAAATAAATTGAAGACAATCAAAGTACCCTCATTTGACAAAATTTTAAAATTTCAAATATTTTTTTCCAATTTTTAAATGTTTTTCTCATATTATTGTTTCAGTAGAAATAAATCTTTACACAATAAATTATATATTCTGGTAGCGCTTAAAATTCTCTATCATCCCATATATATAAATATTTTGTCTTTAGTTTAATTAATAAAAAAATGCAGATTTTTTAAACCTCGTCGAATGAAAGTATCTTCATTGAGTTCAAGTATTTTCCAACCAATAAATGCAAGACAATAGATAAATATGTGGGATGATAGAGAGTTTCATGCGTTATCACAATATATAAGTGCTTTCTTAAAAAGGTAATTCTACAGTGAGACAAAATTTAAAAAACTAATTTTGATGACAATAGCAAAATGACATCTTTGAGAATCTGGACCTGAGGGTACTTTCGTTGCATTCAATTTACCTTAGTATTGCTTAAAAGCAACTAAAACAAAAATATACAAGGTGACAGAGGACTCTAAACGCTATCCAATGGTATAGTTATTTTTTCCAGAATGTGCTTTTAAAGTGTCAAAAGAGTCAAAATATCTTGTCCAGCTTTGGCTTTCCAGGGATATATATGAGCTGTATTTGCCACGATCTGTAATATTTTCGTAGTTGCATCTATCCCCGATTCGTCGAAGTGGAAAACGGACTGTTACATTTCGATGTTTGTGTTTCAATACTACTTTTAGATTGTGCTTCATGAAAGAAGAGTGTGTTTTTTTGTTTTTTCGTAAATTGAAGGTTTCTTTTCGAAAAAAACTGATAGAAAGAGCAAATGTAAAACCCAACTACGGTTTTTATGTGCATTGAGCATTGCCTCGAATCTAGATTCACACCATAGTCGACTTATGGATCCAAATTAACGTGCTTTACCATACAGATCAGCGCATTCGTAATATCTGTATTACGACATATAAATTTTTTTGTCAGTATTTTTGTTCGATTCATTTTCTCTCTCTTGATATGCTCGGCTAAGCATAAATAATTTCGTAAGCTCACGAGAGATAAAATTTGTCCTCTTTTACTTTTCTGTGTTTGTAACGGGTGGCCCAGAAGAAATGAAGGGTTCAGTATTTTTCAAATATCTCCCTCAATCTTCACTCTTTTGGCCTGATTTTTTTTTTGAAAAATTCGCCGTTTAATTCTCTACAAAACAGGTGTATTTTATTATCTAATAAAATTTACCTTGTTTTGGGATATTCAATATAGTCGGTTAGTCCAAGACAAGCAACTTTTAAAGACGATGTCTTGTGAAATGTTTTTGACGGTACGTTTTAACGCAACAATTGGTGTCTTTTTAGATTTCACTTTATTCCATTTGATCGCTTGTACAAGTTCATTTCAAATACGGTAATCTAATGGGTTCAAATCAGGACTATTTGGAGGCTAATGATCTTTGTCAATAAACGAAGGAAAATTGTTGGCACACCATTCCTGTGATTTTGCATGAATGTGCACCTTTCCACCGTCTTGTAGGAAGATCCAATCGTTCCCATACATGTCATTGCCATAGTGGAGAGCAACTGGAAGCACATTCATGATGCACCGATTATGATCCACCGTACCACGCTCGAAAACCACTAAAGATGATACACCTGTAGAATAAACTCCAAATTAAACCATTACCTTTTGCGAAAAATTACGTTTTTGTCTGATACTACTTTTGATATCGGCTGCTGCATGATTTACCGCCCATATTCGATCATTTTGAGAGTTATAAGCTCCATCAATGCCGAACATTTTCCTGTCTGAAAAACAGAATATTCATCGTGTTTTCTTTTCGAAAATGTCTTTCTATCCAATTTGCAAACTTCATTCTATTTTCTCTATGCTCGTCAGTGAGCAATGGTTCCTTTTGTATCTTATATGCCTGGAGTTCTACATCATTCTTCAGTATTCTCTGAATACTACTTCGAGAAATACCCAAGTCACGAGCTAGTTTTCGAGAGGATGGTGGTCTTCGTCCATTTGATTGTCTTTTAACCTTTCGAACCGTCCTTCAAGGTCCAGGTGGATTCTTCTGCACCATCGCTCAATCGTTGAAAGACTGATGGCACCACGGAAATCCCGAAAAATTTTGTCGTTCCTTCACCATTTTCGTACTATGAAAGCGCAAGCTTCTGCAAGTCTTTATTCTTCATGTTACGGAATGGATATGAAATAGTCTAATTTGAACGCTTTTCTATGGTGTTATAGAGAATTAAATTGGGTATTTTTTTTAAAAAGGTAGGGAAAAAGAATGGGGAAAAGCGAAGTTAATCGAAAAACACTGAACCCTTTATTTATTCTGGGCCACCCGTTACATCTTGCAAAACATTAAGAGTAGGAAGAGCAAACATATTAGAATTGATAAATACAGTAAGGGCAATAGTGAGGATAAATAAAAGGACGAAATCGATTAAGGTAGAAGAAGTTCCATATTTAGGTGTTCAAGCCGTATAGACTCCGTCTTTTGGCCATAAATAGATCTTGATGAAATATAAGAAACCCGAAAAGGATTCATTCCCTCGAGTCTTTCTTCGTGCGATATCGAGTTTGTAGGCAGTTAGTCGTATAACACTCAAGATATCTAGCAAAACTATGTTGTCATGTTTTGGTTTGAAAACTTGCCCACCGCAAGACCCTAAATAGACTAGACTATGTGCAAAATTTCAGAATTTTTGAACATAATCGATATCAGTTATGAACGTTTCAAAACATCCATATTTTCTACAATACCCAAGGGGAAACATCTGACTCCATGACTCCACTTGACTGAAGTCTGTAGTTTTACTCTTAGAATTAATACCCTCACCTTCAACATTTTTGTTCTATTTTGATAAATAATTCTCATAACAGAACACTTTTGTTCTGTTTTTGAGAATTGTTTTCTCATAATAAACACTTGTATTGTTATGGGAATTAATTAAGAGAAAAGCAGCAGAATCCGTTATCTCGCACGACTCAACATAACTCCACGTGACTCCATGCGAGTCATTTGGCTCCGAGCGACTCCATTTGACTCCACATGACTCCAAAGGGCTGGAGTCTGATGTCTACCTCTTGGAGAAAGCACATATATAGAGGATTCTGATGCACTCTAGTTTTTATCCTAATTTCAAACTAGAGATGAGCAAATCAAGGGATTCTTTGACTTAACTTGATTTGAGAGGATCTATAACTTAATGTGACTTGACTTGAAATTCTCAGTAATAACTAATGACTTGACTTGACTTGACTTGAAAAAACCTCTGACTTGCCCATCTCTGGTTGCTTTTGACGATAATAACAACCATATTTTTGTTATGCAAGGTCAAAAATACTCTGGAAATCGAATTATCTATAGGAATGAATATATGAACGCTATTTTCTCGTTTTCTTTAAAACTACTCTAGAGAAAATCCTTATTGATGAAAATCGCTTTCGATAGTCATGTTAAATAAATACTATGTACTTATAACGACTAAAGCCTGAACTTATATGCCTAAACTCTAGTTTTTAGTATGTAGATTATGTGCATTTTAAAATTTATTAGGCATTACTATAGTTTCGAATATGCATCTTAGGGAATCCGATTCTTGTGAGTCTCATGACTTTCTTGTTTCTTAAGTTTATTTCTATAAAGTATTTTTTTCATTACAGACAGCAATGAACGACGAAGCCAAGGTTCATCAATGCTTTACTACTCAAGCATTTCCGACTTCAACTTCTTTTGATGTTGCAACAGTTCGAAGTCGAAACGAACGACTACATACTGTGTTGAACAAGCAACTAATTGGAACGTTCACAGGATCGAAAAAAGACATAGTCGTCAAAACAGACTCTGGCGGTATTCAGTTGATTTCTCTTTTACTACCGAATCATATGAGATGTTCTGGAAAGTTTGTCAAAAATTTTTTTTATTATTCCATCATTGATCTAACTAATTAGGTTCATTTGTTTTACATATGATAGATATCATTGTGAAGTTTTTATTTGTATGGGCAACTTTCACGATAACTGTTTAATGTCAGAAACTATGACCAAATTACAAGAATTGACATTCTAATTGGACAAAAACACCGAAATTTGTTCTGACTTACAACAAATCAAACTGATTATCCTGGAAAGTAGGAGTAGTATTTTGAGTAAATCTAGAAAATAATCTTCCTGATAGAAATTGCTTGCATATGAAATGAAACTCTAATCAAAGATCGATAGAAATTAACAATGTAGGATTCTAATTGATTTTATTTTATTCTTGATAAGTTGCTCATTTAACGTAGCTGTACCTTCCGACAAGATTCTGGTATAACAATCTCTGGCAAGTCTTCAATCAAAGCCTAATAAAACCTTGACAAAAATCTTTCGCTAATTCTTATAAATATTTAAACTTGACTCGAAAATTCATCTTGGTATGATCCTGTGCTATCAATTTCCAACAATTTGAGCAAGAATTTACTCATGGTATAAACAAATAAAAAAAGTACATTAAAATGATGCAGCGCACAAAAAGGTGATATATTCTATTGTTATCGATTAAAATAAAATGTATCAACTTTTAGTCCACTTCATCATTCGGAATGCAATTTTTGTCGTTTTTCTTTACATGAAAATTATCCGTTTTATTTATTTGATTCTCTGACTAGCAAAAAAATCTAAAAACACCTTGTTTTATCATAAAGAAGTCTGAAAACAGAAGTAACTGGTTTAAGATTACAGTTTTCATATACTTGATTCTGAAAGACCTAGCAGAACCATCTGAATGAATATATAGAATTAAAACTAAAGAACTTGCAAACAATATCTAATAATTGTCAAAGTTATTTACATTAATGGAATTTGATGAAGATATCTACTCTATGTAAGATGAATGAAACTAGCTAGTTATATTAATATTGAAATTATAAGAAAATATTTTTTGATAGATGTTTGGAACACCATAAATTATGATATAATCAAAAACTTGCCATTTTTTTTTATGTATTTAAAGAAATACCAATTACGATTTACACACCAACCAATGTTTCGAATAACACAATGGTAATCTACTATCATGGTGGAGGTAAGAATAAGTCATGTTTAGCATGAACAGATTTTTTAGTGTGCACATTTTCATTAAGTCATATTACGAAAAATCAAAACTGCAAGCGTATCTAACCACATTACTGTACTTTTGTGATTGAGTATTAGTAGAAGATTCTCGTACCTAAGTCGATCAGTTCAATAGTCAGATCTTATCGAATTTGATTAGTGTTCTACCGGAATCCGATGGGACAATATGAAAATCAATAGGAATCCATGAAACGAAATCACATCGAGATCTGTAATATTCAAATATGATCGGAACTTATAATAGATTCGGTAATCCCCAACCGATAGTATTCGACAATCGTAATCTAGTACTGATTAAATGAATAATAATAAAAGTCATAGTAATTAGGATGCAAGTGGCAACATTCGACACGATTTCGTTTCGCAGATTTATATAGGATTCTGTGGGCAAGTTGGTTCTTATAAAGTTCTCCAGAATTCGGCATTAGCTTGATGCATATAGGTAGAGTTCTTGGGACACTAAGAGAGAACATTCGCCGCCTTATATTTTCAAGAGGGACAGTAATTTTTGTCTAAATGACTGAAGAACACAGTATAGGTTCTGATAAAACTACCTAGATTAGGCGTGCAAAAATCGAAAATTGTTCTGATTTCTTAATGTACAACATTTGTAATTTCAATCTAAGTAGTTAAGTGGTACACTATCTGGCAAGATGGAACAAATTCTGCCAATTCATTTACTTATGCGGACTGAATTAGCCAGATTTTTCTTATAAACAGTAATTCCTAAAGATTTGCGAAAAAGTTTCTAAACGATAAGTCTTATTGATGTTACTTATGACTCAATATTTCAACCAATGCAATCAACTTAAACATGAAATATACTGTAATTTTTTTTCGTGAAGATTTTAAAAGGAATTGAGGTTTTCGTTACTGTTGGAAATAAATGAGTAACGTTTACTTCATCATTTTTAACTCCTTGTGTCTTGTTAAAAAGAAGCTATAATGAAAAATTTTCGTTCTCATGACTATATATTAGCTTCTCGTTTCTATATCGCACATGAAGTTATGCACGAATCTTGCTTATGATTAAATTGAAATGCTTATAAACTTAAAATTTTATTATTAAAAACGATCTTCTGAAGCGCAGTTAGAAGTGCGACACAGCTAGCTAGCTCATTTTTACTCAGAAGTTTCTTGAAATGAATCATCTGCAATGCAGCCATGTACTAGTCTATCACATGATCTACTAGAAAACTTTATTTGCGAAAAATATTGCGCTCGTTCTTAATAAAGCATACTGTTTTGCTTAAAAAAGTCAAAACCATACATTCCAAATATCATTATATTAAGGTCACGAGAAAAGCTATGCGATTGATACAATCAGACTTTTTCCGAAACTGCAAATGATCCACCAACTGCTGAAAGCGTTCCAATCCGCCACAGCAGGAATAGCAAATGGAAAAATCCTTCTTATCGATAGAGACTTCAGGCATTGTATCAGTTCACTGGAAAAACTGGATCTGAAATTCAAAGATCTCCATTCGTACTTGTCAAAACACGACAATTGTTAGCGAAGAATATTGATGTTCCTCTTTTAGCCATGATAAATAGATGAATTGTTAAAGCATACGATAGAAGTGCTACAAAGTAGGCATTGTTGTCTTAGTCAATTAAAAATCCTCTCGAATCAGTAATCGATCCTTATATGAGTATTATCACCGTAGTAATTAATTACTTTTGACAGATAGTCTTCGATCTATAGTAAATATTAGCAAAACTTACGCTTCGTCTATCAGTTTTAAAGGAGAAGCTAGTAGATATCTTTGAATAAGGATGGTTTGAGTGCTCTTGTTTAATGGATAAATATTCATGCTTCTACTATCAAATAATCTTTGTTACATGAGAACAAGGTTCTAACGCTTATCTTGGATTCATATCGGCTGAAACCACCTCCATATTTATAAATATATACATATATATATATATATGGTGATCAACTTGAATGAGAGCCTATTTTGATATCGCTCTCGTGTAACGATAAAAGCTACTAATATCTGGGTCACGTGAGAGAAGATCTGAGATAACCCTGAATTGGCCCGAATAACATCATGTTTTATCCTTACAAATGTAGAGAAAAGCTACTAGCTTACCGTGTGAACTGAGTTTTTCTCCACTGTTGTAAGGATATAACATGATGTTGTTCAAGCCAATCCAGGGTTATCCAAGATCCTCTCTAATATGATCCGGATAGCAGTATGGTTATCCTTACAATAGAGCTGTTTCAAAATAGGGTCTCATTGAAGTTGACCACTCCCATATATAGGGGGATGATCAGTCTAGCTTAGTATCCCATTTTGATAAAGTCCTACTGTAAGAATAAACATACATTGTCCGGCTCATATAAATGAGAATTCTAGATAACTCTGACTTGACCTGAACAGCATCATTTTTTATTCTTACAATAGTAGAGAAAAGCTACTACTTAGGGCATACCAAAAATAGTGGTAGCGATACTTTTTTCCTTATAGAATAGTCGAAATATTTTTCTTCTTTTATAGAAAGATAGAGCGTCTTTTACTCTATTTTTCTATGCTATTTGATCGCTACACATCTAATATCATAATAATGGAATTTCGATAAAAACTATGATTTGTTGACACCTACTTGGTTTTTTCAGATCATAATGTGTAGGGCATTTTGTATCCCATTTTACCATCATTTAATACTTTGTATTAAAGAAAAAAACAAAATATACCGTGAGATGCAGCGTGAAAAGCTCTACAATTTATAAAGGACTACTTATTTTATAGTTGCATGTTTTTGTTTTCAAAATGAGCAAAACTCCAAACGACCAAATTTCGACGTTGCGAAAATAGAATCTTTTTTTGGTAAAAGCCGTATTTGTTTTTTCCGATGTCATCTTATTATTTGTTATTTTTATTAGAAAAGCAAAACGCACTAGAAGATGCAGTGTAAGAAGAGAAGATAATTTCCAAGGAAAAGCTATAAAAAGGTGACATAGGCAATAACGAATGCAGCTCTTTGCAAAAAAAGGTCTTGTTTTCGTAACGTCGAAATATAGTCGCTCAAAGTTTTGCTCATTTTGAAAACAAAAAACATGCAACTATAAAATAAGTAGTCCTTTATAAATTGTAGAGCTTTTCACGCTGCATCTCACGGTATATTTTGTTTTTTTCTTTAATACAAAGTATTAAATGATGGTAAAATGGGATACAAAATGCCCTACACATTATGATCTGAAAAAACCAAGTAGGTGTCAACAAATCATAGTTTTTATCAAAATTCCATTATTATGATATTAGATGTGTAGCGATCAAATAGCATAGAAAAATAGAGTAAAAGACGCTCTATCTTTTTATAAAAGAAGAAAGTTATTTCGACTATTCTGTAAGGAAAAAAGTGTCGCTACCACTATTTTTGGTATACCCTAAGTATGTGCATCGTAACACTCTCTTTTTAACCAAAGAAAAATTTATAATATATCAAATGGTTCAGGACAAAGAACTTTTGAATGCAAAATCAGCTATTTTTCAGCCTTGGTTGGTGTATATCTCTGTTAAATGACATAGTACCACGCTGGAAATTGTACTACAGCTTTTCTACTATAGACTCAACATGTTCCGAAAACATTTAGCCTATTTGGATAACCATAAGTCTGAAATCGATTTTGGAAGAAGGAGGATGGTTAGTCTTAAACTGATTCATGGTTTTTCTTACATTTATGTGCAAACTCTAAATTTAGCATTTTATTTTAGGATGGATTTTCGGTTCGCGCAAAACTCATCAACCAATAGTAGAAATGGCTGCTGAGTAAGACAAATTTTACGTTCAATTTCGCTTTTAGCCTTTTAGAATCATCATTTTATTCGAATCAGTATTGCTTTAGATTTCTCACACTCTATATTAAGTTACGAGACAGTTTATTACAAAAAGTTCCAATAAAATTTCATAGAAGATACTGTCTTTTCTATGTAAATTCTATTTTCCTGTGAAAACGTTTTCCTAAGAGATCTGCAATGTCTCGCAGATTGAAAATGAGTAATATGGAACAAAACATGAGGGAGAAAGCTAGGTAATATGGTCGTCTATAATGATCTGTTGGAAAATATCATATCATTCAGAATGATACCATCATGAAAATATCCTCATACTCAATCTCATTTACGTACCCATTTACTCATTTTTTTTCGTTGCAACCTCTATCACTTTAATATCTTGATTACATAATGGTGCTTCCTATGGGAGTGCAAAAGATGTAGAAAAGGCTTGGAGCAAAAGAATACAGCGTTTTGAACTTCTCGACACTGAAAGTTCGATAATGCACGAAATGTTCGTATATTCTCAGACGGGTGGACGAAAGTCTAATTTAGGCAATAGTGAGAGATAGAATGCTTTGAGCTGAAATCGGGCTAAAAATGAATAATGCTTTATACATTAAATATTTTTACTACAGCTTTTGTAAACTAAACTTTGAAAAATAAAAGAGCTCTTTCCAAGGATAAACATCACATTTCAGGGCTTTGAGCGACTTCATACTATTGTGACGTCCTGCGGTTGCCAATAAACGGTCAATTGATATTCTGTTTGCTGAGAATGGTTATTTGATGAATTTATGCCTTAGGTTGTATAAAATGATTTCAATATTCTAATCAACAACAAGACAGCCTATATTATATGTTTAAATGGAGGAAAATCATTTTATTTATTGTCTACATTTCATATAATGAAAAATCATATGTTATAGATGGGACCAATTGGAACTTGCGACTCATCTCGATCCACTAGCATTCATCTCTGTATCAATTTAACCCTTTCGAGGCAATACGATTTTCATAGAAAAAAACTTTAACACATTCATCTTCATGTCTATTCATTCTTGATAAATGCACTCGTTAAACTTTCCAGTATGTACAGTCATTCATTTCTCTTTTTTGTGTACTCAAAAAATGAGTACACTGGAATTGGTCAGTAAGATCGTCCGTTTACGCGATAACTCTTCTCATTCATATTCGATTGAGCTGAAGTTTTGTGCACAGAATTATCCCATCGTTATCTCCGTCTAGAGAAGAAGATGAGAAGGATCCATCAAGAAATGGCTGAGTTAGAGAAAAAATTGTGATTATTTACCAGATCATCCTTGAGGAGGGGGAGGTACAGGGATTCTTTCAAAAAAACATTTTCTTCTCGAAATTATTTACAAGATATATAAATCGACTTAGTTTTTAATCGTGATTCCGAATATGATATTAGTTTTGAATGTACTAGTAGTTTTTTAAGTAAAAGTTACCTAAACAGGTTCCAAAAATGTACAAAATCTGTATTCTGAAACCCATGTGCCTAAATATGTCGCGGATGACTAGCAGTTTGGGGTATTGTGGACACATGGTTTTGTCGCTACTAAAAAGACATATCAAATGGAAAAAATCCAAACTCGGTAACTATTAATATTGGGGGATTCTTATGAAAATACTGATGTCTCTGTGTATCACATATCCATCATAGATCCATGAGGTCATCTATGACCATAATCTCGCTAGATACAAGCCCAAATCCATTCTGAAATAACTCCTACTCAGTTTTGTAAGCTGAGCACGAGTCTGAACTCGATTTCTGTGATTTCTAAATATATAATATCACTCTGCGAGTTGAGTCAATGATCAATAGATATGGTCGATCACACTGTCATCCATGCTAACTTGATTCCCCAGATTTTTCCTTGTTATAATTTACCGAGAAAAGATGTGTCTTGGTGAGATCTATGTCTTGTAGAAAAATAAGTCTGGGATAGCGTGCACTAGGTGAGAAAAATCCAAAATACTACCTCCCGGAGTTTAATATTTCGTCGGATTTACGCAGTTTTTGGCTTCTAGCACTTCTTTTATTTGATAACATACTCACTTGAATAGAATAAATTTGTAGACTAAGCGATTTTCTGTTGAATTGGAATGCCCCAGAGCTCAAATAACTAATCCGTTGACGAGATAAGGTCAAAATGCTGAGCACAGAATCAAGATAGCTAGCGTTTAGATAGTTCGTTCAAAATTAATTTGTCGTCCATTATTTTTACCTTTTGAAGTAGACATAACACTCGGATTTAAATCCGAGGTTTTCACATTTATTTTGTTTGTGCCATTACACAGCGATCTTCTTCCGTATAGAGTGGAATAGTTATTCAAGTTTGCTTTTCTCATTCTCTCAAATGTATTCGTACTAATGACAATACAGAGAAAGAAAATATCAATCTGTTTTTGTTTTCTTTTCGGACTATCATCTTTGATTCGTTCTTTTATGATCTACGTCTCCTATAGATACAATTACAAGACATATTCTTCTTATTTTTATCATTGAGCATTCTCCAGTGGAGGATAGCAATATATAGATTTACCTGATTAGTTATCAGTATACCGCACATGCCTCAGGCGATCCATGAAAAGATATCAAATAGGTAGCATTTGAATTCATTTTTGGAACAGAAATAGTTAACGCCTACTTGATTTACAAGGAAAATTATGACACAAGCCATGTGACCATGCTACAGTTTTCTGAATCTTGTACGATCGTTACGTCTTAGTACGTCATTCGAGATGCTGAAACTTGGTATGAAACAACAATCAGCTAGCAATTCGAAGCATAAAGTAGCTGTTCATAAGCTTGCAGAAAAGGAAGAATCTGCGTGTAATGTTTACAGACACTGTAGACTGCTATGAGAAAGGAAAGAAATCACAATCAAGAGAAAAGAGTCACGCGACACCAAAGAAAATCAAAATCTTTTGTTCTGACTGTAATTAATTCTTTTATCTTGACTGTTTTAACAAGAAATATCATGCTATGGAATAAAAGACTCAAAAAAAAACATATTCAGAGCAGAGCAGATGACACATTGTGTTTAACCTCCTGTTTTAATAAAAAAAAAGCAAAAGAAAGTGCTTTTCTATACAGTTTCTCGTTAAACTATAGCGTGGTCCACTGGTGGGCGGCATCACCTCGAAAGAGTTAAGCGTAAACAAATCTAAATAGAAAGAAATATGATGGAACAAGTAATGCATGAGAACAAAATATAGAGTTAAATTATAATAATCAATTCAAATTTTAAGTTTGAATGGTAGTTCTAAATGAAAAAATATAACTTACCTACTCGCTACAGCTGCTGAAGAAAATAATGCATGCACGACATTATTGACTGACTTATATATGTGAATGAACAATGATACAATAGCAGACATTCTTTAAATGGCTCTCGAAATCGAATTTGATCTTCGAATTCTATTAAAAAGTCAATGTTGATTTTCCATTCTTTTGAAAAATGATTTTTTTCGAAAATCAAATTTAATTCTATAAATTAAAAAATCAAGCATTTTCTAAATCTTCATCATCCGGTTAATAAATTATGAAAGTTTGAAAATGTAGTAGCTTTTTTAAAAATCGATTTTCTAATAGAAATTCAAAAAAATTTACAGTGTATAGCTCTTGTTACGTTTCATGAACAAATAGAAATGAATACATTTCGGATCAGATCGTTAAATGTTATCCAGCAGAATTTTTCCATATTATTTATTATATTCAGATATAGTTTAGCTGTTACTATTGTGTACTGCTTGCATAATCTAAGCCATGTCTGCCTTTTCTTTTTCTAGCGTTACGAAAAGCATTTGGGTTTCGGTCGAATATCGTCTCGCACCTGAACACAAATTTCCTATTTGGCTTGATGATTGCTTGAATGTTCTACGTCATGTTACTGCTAATAAAACTGAATACGGTAATTCAATGATATATAAAACTTAATTTGTTGCCATTGACTAGATCATTGAGAAGCCTGAATGAGACTTTTATTTCGTACCAAAGGTTGATATCTATTGGTTTAGATCATTGAAAAATGTAAATGAGATTTTTATCTTCTATCTGAAGTATGATTACTACTCGTTAAATCATATCATTAAAAAGTCTCCATGAGATGATATGGACTCTTAATGATATTCTTACCTGGTATTAGAGGTATGACAAATACAAAGCAGAACGAATCATCAAGAAGTCTCAATGAAGCTTCTGGCCCCTATCGAAAGTATCATTGCTACTTGATAGAGTAGATCGTTGAAACGTCTTAATGAGACCTTATGTAGTCTCAATGAAACTTTTCTCTTTCACTGAATTTATGATTCATATGGATTAGAGCGGATCATTCAGAAGTCTCAGGAGGCTTTTGACTATGAAAAAGACATTTTTGAGCATTGTATCTGATTGTAAAGTATTTTTGAGATTCATTATTGTAATGTATTGAGACTTTCCTCAAATGGTCTTTGTCGTTGTGGAGGATTCATTATTTTGAGAAAGTCTTTAAAATGTTGATGCGAGAAACGGTATCTTTTCTAATTTTTTTCGAACTCTCACGAGATAATTCTGCTATGGTTCGGGAGGGATCCAGGTTGTTTTACGAACGTATCCTGTGGGTTTCTTGTTTTTTTCCGATAGGATACGTTGTCGATCCGATGGTTTTCCAGCTTGCGGAAACGCTTGGAATACACCGTTTCCGGAGGCCAGAATATGCGTCCTAGTTCTTTACAATCTTCTCCATATAGAAAACGAATTTTTTTTTCTATCAAAAGGTGGTGATGCTTCGACCAAAGTTGGCGTCGCTGGCGATAGTGCTGGTGCTATAATTGCAGCTTCCGTCTGTATCAGCTTGAAAGAAGCAGTCGATTTTCAGGTATGCATACTATATTCAGCCATAGGAAGTAAAAGTATCAATTGTCTCTAACTTAAAAAGTTTGAGCGCGTCATTTATTTTTTCTATTTACAGATTCTTGTCTATGGCGCGTATGACATGGGCGAGACTAGCGAACCAACAGCTAGTCTAAAAGAGTTTGATAATGATCCTTTTCTAGCGCGATCTCCACAATTCAAATGGATCCGAGAAAATGCGTTTGTGAAAGCGACTGAGGCGTAAGTAAAACAATAATATGGTTTATTTTCCCAGAAATAAATTAGCTTCTCTATTTTATTCCATAATGGATAGTGTATCTTTGAAATGTACTAAAACCAAACTGATAGAGTTTGATAAATTTGGTCAGGCTAAATTTTGTTCCATCTTCGTTGCATTCGTCAATTACTCCGATGATTGTAATAACTTTTGAATACTGATAGATTTCTTTTGTACATACAAAACGACTCAACTTTACTGAATTCTTGGGAGATCCATTGCTAATAAATGACTAGTGCACTGAAAGAACAAATCTTAAAATAGCTCAGATTATCAATTTCGATTCTGAAAAATATCAACTTGCCTATAATACTAAGTACCCATCGATGTAATTAAATAAAGCATATTCAAAAAAAGAATTTCGTCTAAATTGATGCTAATAATTAATATAAGTCCCAATTGAGTTAGAGTTTATTTAATCTAATATTCGAAAGTGTTGAAAAATACTTCAAGGAAATATATACTATCAAAAAGAACTGATAGTTAAGGAAAATTCGCCTCAATTTGAAACTTAATCTAACTAAATCAAAATTCAAAGAAATTATACGTTGATAGTGTGAGTTTACTATGTGCCTATTTACTTCATATCTTATTATAGGAGCAATCCGAGAGTATCTATCATCAACAACGAAAAGTCTGTGTTCAAGAATTTACCTCCAGCTCTGTTCATTGTTGCAGAAATTGATACAACGCGAGATGACAGCTTTGGTATGAAAAGCATTATCTTTATTTTCATCGTTTATTAATAAAAAACAATTTTATTTTTTGAATATGCAGTATATCGCGATATATTAAAAGAAGCTGGTGTTCAAACTGAGCTACATGTTTTCAACGGCGTAGTCCATAGCTTTTTTAGCCTGCCAGGTAATAGCGAAAACATTCTCTATTGTAGGATACCACTGCATCCTATACTTTGCATACAATATAGAATTGAATGAAACCAAGAAAACGTTTTAAAAGGTTGTTTCGATGAACTACCTGGATAAACATCTGGTTATATAATAAGTCGGTATATAGACTGTCGAAGTGTCTCTTCATTATCTCTTTCTTCTTTTAATTAGTTAAGATTTCAAAATTGTAACTAGCTTTTGTACGTATTGTCTCATATGAATTCCAATAAATGAAGGCCTAAGAGCTTGACATCACCGAAAAATTAAATGAAAAAAATTCAAACCAGCATTTTGCTACTAGAATAGTTAGATGACCAACAATTAGTTTATTTCATTTTTTTTTATAAATGAAGTAAGAAGTTTCATATTAAAACGAGTAAAAAGGGTCAAAAATAAAAATTTTTGTTTCAATTACAATCATTATTTCCGACATATTAGAGTGTGATAATCAATGTCTAAAAGGTTTTGTTCAAGACTTGAATACATTTTCCACAGAATAGTAGTCTATTAGGCTTCTAACTAATTTCGCGAGTATAACCATGAATAGATGAGTTTTTATTGTGATCGTCTCTTTTTTACTTTTAGCTACAATTTTATTTACTTGCAATCACATAAGCTCATCAAATTTAATAAAGTGGTGTTTTCAAACAGTTTCAAATAGAAGTTCAAATAGCGGGTGCCGCGAAACAAATGAGCCACTCAGTATTTTGCATGTTTTTCATATATAACACATCATAGGAAAAAAAACTTTTAATATAAGAATATTCCTTGTCAGATTTTCTACAAAATGCACAGACTTTTAGTATCTCAAATAGGTTACATTATTTTATGACATGTGATGCAGTCGATTTGTTCAAAAAAGATACAACTTTCAAACAAGAAGCTCTTAATAGATAGTTCCATAAGAAGTCAATAAAAAAAGTTAAAAGTATTTCTAAAAGTTTTCTTTCACGTGAGACTTTTGTAAAGCTTCTTTTACTAATTACTTTGATAAAAAAATTTGTTGAACTTCAATGACAACTGCTGATGTTACAGTCGAAATACTAAACAATCTTGAAATGCAATTTTTTCTGATCAGTAAGCATAAAAAGTCAATTACCCTGTCTCAAAACATTGATTGTGAAGATATACAAGATGGTTAGTTTTGTAGAGAAAAGTTTGTTCGATAAAATTCTTTAGATAGTTACTCAAATATTATGAATAAATCTCAATAAAACATTACAAGTAGTATTTATCCTACGACAGAGGATATCATTTTTTTTTATATGAATATCACATAATGATGTATCAAGATTTATTCATAGTATTCGAAAGTATTTGAGAATTCGACTATACCGTCGTGTAGAGCAAACTTTTCTCTATAAAGTCTACTGAGTTATGTTTCTTCATAGTACAGCAACTTTGAAATGTGCTAGTGTTACTAAAAATTTCTTGTTTGAAAATTGTATTTCTTGGACAAATCGATCGCATCACATGTCACAAAATAATGGAACCTATTTGAGATAATAAAAATTTGTACATTTTGTAGAGAATTTGACAAGGAATATTCTTATATTAAAATTTTTTACCTATGGGAAGTTATATATGAAAATCATTCAAAATACTGAAAGGCTCATTTGTTCTATTCTATCTGTGCGATCTGCTTTGTCTAGACCTGATGGATCTACGATAGGTCGTGATCCTCTTTCTCCTATTTGTATCAGCCATGCATCTTTATTGGCCTGATCTGCCTACTTGTAGGCGTCTATGTGAATTTTTATATACTAATATTATCATATAATTTGTATGAAAACAGAAGATTGTGTTAATAAGAAGGTATGAAAATCATATCAAACCAAATTAGCTGACTAGAGGAGAAACACAACCTATGAATTGAAGATTTTATCGATTTATAACGAATAGATACATAAAAAACTTAAAATTTAGATAGAAAAAACTTTTATTTATTATGAACGTGTTGAACAAATTTATAAATTGTTTGACGAGAACATATTAAGATTAGGCATCTTATGATTATACACATATAAAAATGAATAATAAAAGTTAGCAAACGATTTATATAGAAATTTCTTTAAAAAATGTTAGTTTCTGTAGAAAATTTTAAAAAGTATGACAAGCAGGCAAATCCAGTGATCTATTTGGACTTCTGGTCTCAGAACTGTGATACAACCCATAATAGTTACCGATCAATGAAAAATTGACTTCAATACTTATCTAACTCTACACTCAAAAAAGGTATTTTACGGAACCTGTTGTCTAACAGAAGAATCATTTTGAATCCACACCAAACTGATGAACTTAAAAGAGCCGGATAAATATTATAGGAAACCAAAAATGTTTGTTTGTCGATCATCGGTTCAGTAAAATACCTTTTTGTGAATCATGATCTGAAAAGAATGTTAAAATATAGTGATGATATTCTGTTAGTGAATAAATAAGATATTCGTTCACCACTCTATCGTATATATGGTCATCTGGTATTTTCCTTCTTTTCTTTCGTTCGCTCTCCTATTAATTCATATATATTTGGATTTTTTCCGTTTCCTTCAATCACATATATACTTGGATTTTCTTTTCTTACACATAACATATGTTTGATCAATTCCCTTTTCAAGTGATATCTTTTTGTTATACGTGTGAGATTTTTCTGATCGTTTCATCTTGATAATCTATTGGATCTTTCCTCGAGATGGGTGATGTTGCACTCTATATATAACTGATGATTTTTCATGGATAAACAGAAGTATAATAGAAGTATATTTCTATTCCATCATTATCTAGCCGATGATCTTGAGTTAGCCACCTGTAACATACTCACACATCAATTACCATATCACTATCCTTGTTAATGTTAAAATATACTTTATAACATCTCAGGAAATTGAATGATTTATCAGAAATCACATAGTTTTCTAATAAACTAGATAAATGTTGTTGTCGAGAATAATGAAAAAAATTTATATAATAATAGCGCGAATAATCTGAGTAGCCATATCAGAATAACGTAGCTATGTTTTTGCTTGGGTGCTGTTATGTTCTTGACGATCATTATATTGAATTTTGTCGATTAGAATCCGTTAAAGTTTGATTTAGATTATAATTACGATTGATGCAAAAATTTATCTCTGGTTTTGATTCTATGAGTACTTAGAAAATTTCAGAACTTTGACTTGTTTTCGATTCAAATTAGGTAGCTACTCAACTTTTAGCATAAATTCTTAGGTGCATGCTACAAACATGAATTTTCTCTACTGCCCATTTCAAAATAAAAGGCGGGTGGGTATTTTTTGAACAACTTTCGATAGGAAAACGGTAGAGAGCTGCGGTTTTTACCGTTGGAAAGAGCAAATGAAAATGCATCGAACCGTATAAGATAATGACTTTTAACTTGGACTTTTGAAAGTTTTTTCAATGATTGTATAAAAAATATCTCTTAAAAACAGGTCTGATTTTTCTAGAAAAAAAGCAAAAAAAACTAAAAAAAAAGTGGGTTTTTTTATAGAAATTGCTGGCAAAATGGACTCGAATCGTAAGATCTAATACTCAGAGTTTCCAAAGTGGTAAGTTTTTCAATCAAGTCTTAAGTATAGTTTTGTAGCTGGTCACCTGGCGATTCTAATCCACTCCTCAAAGTTTAAGATTTGTTTTATCTTCATAGAGTAACAGTCTATTCTTCCAAGATGACCATAGATCATTATTTATTTATGAAATAGGTCTCAACAATTTTATATGAATCGATGCGCCGGATCAGCCTCTTTTCAGCGGTAAAAGCCACAGCTCTCTACCGTTTTCCTATCGAAAGTTATTCAAAAAATACCCACCCGCCTTTTATTTTGAAATGGGCATTAGTATAATATTAAAAATAATAAAAAAGAAAGAAACGGTTTCCCCATTGATTCTAATTAAGAATTTGTGTGTTGATGTTTTGTTTATCTTGAAGTTTTGCCTATTGTCTATTATAGGTATCTATCGGCGCACATGTAACGAAGCTCTCAACGTGATTCGACAGTTCATGAATCAATTTTCGGCTAATAAAGAAAAAGAAAAAACACAAAGTTAATTGTAAGAGCAGACACAATTCATCTTAATTAAAAGATCTATCGTAAAAAAAACAGGAAACTACATTAAATAACAATTAATCAATATATACATTCATAAATACACTTAAGTTTCGGAAGTATCCGAAAAAAAATCACAAAATAACATGTCATAAATGAACTACAGTCTAATACAAAAGAACCTTAAGTTTAGCTGGATAAACACATTTTTATAAAATCTTGTTAATCGTTCTCTTTTGCTTAAAATTATGTGATTTAATACACAGATGTTTGCAAAAAAACTTGCACAAATTTTTTTTTCTTTGAAATAAAAAATATCTTTTTCCAAGTCTTTTTTCAAACATTTATATATGGGGTAATAGAGCTTTCAATTCTCTCTCACCCCATATACAAATGTTTGAAAAAAGACTTGGAAAAAGATATTTTTTATTTCAAAGAAAAAAAAAATTTGTGCAAGTTTTTTTGCAAACAGCTGTATATAGTAAGCATAGAATATCAACAATATTATCGCTCTGGAAGAACAGAGATTGATCAATGCTTTTCGATAAATACAATTGTATATTCCCTAGACTGAAAGGATAGAGTGTAGAAAACGAAATTCACCTATGTCTGTCCGTCTGTCGTTAACGCGGTCAAAATGATCATGGTAACTATGGTACAAATGACCATTTAACAACTACAGTACAAATGACCACTTAACAACTATGGTACAAATGAGCATTTAATAACTATGGTTAAAATGGCCATTCGAAACTATAGTTTGAATATAGTTCAAATAAACGTGGAGAAGACTATAATAGTCATCTAATCACTATGATTTTAATTAATAGATCATTATCGATTAAAAATGACGATCATTGTTTAATTATTTATTTTGATTGGATTATTGTTCAGCGCTGTATCAACAATTAGGTACTTTATCAATAAATTAGAATTTTATAAGAAAATGTGAACATAAAATTATAATAAATAAAAATCATATTCTTTGAATAATGTGACCAAATTTTTTTCGAATAGAAACAGCGCTTAAATAATATATCGCTAAGACACAAACATCGTTTTTTCATAGATATTACAAAATTTTTCATAACATTAATATCAATATTTTCGAATTCTTCAGCTAAAAATAGTTCAAGCTCGTCAGTATTTGTTGGTTTTCTTTTTTTCTACGTTGCGTTTCACGTTCGATCAGATATTTTCGATGAGACTTATATCAGAACTATTTGATTGCCAATCTACTAATTATGGTACATTCACTTCGATAAATGTTTGACAAATATTACTCATATGTTGGTGCTCATTACTCTGCTGTAAGCTTCAATCTGGACTAAATTATTTTAAAAACGAAAGAATACACAAGTAACGGTACATTATTTTGTTTGGTTACTCGTTGGTGGATGATGCAAGAAGATAATCTTCAAGGATAGAAACATAGTATGAACCATTGAGATTGCATCGAAACGTGTGACATATCAATACATCTTTCACATTTGCTGCATCCCATACATTAACTTTCTGATGATTTTTAGGTAACGAATATTTCAATTCTTGACTGAGATTTTTCATCAACCGACGAACTGCACTATGAAAAAGTTGGAATGAAAATTCATCTGTAAATATTGTAGTACTGAAATTATCATTTATATGATTCTTGGTCTATTGTACATCTCGTTGGTTTTCATTCAATGTTAAAATTTGAGTATATTGAGATAAAACATTTTTATAACTGTATCCACGAAGGTGACGACTAATTTTTGATGTAGACATTAATTTGTGGTGTATTTTCGATAGATTTTCTTTCATTTCATTTCGAGTTATTTCATTGTTACATCGAATGTATTGATCACTAGCTATATTTGTCTTTTCCACTAAAAACACATGATCGATCATTTCCATCTTAATGTGTAAGTGAACCTGTTTGTTTGAATTTGTCAATATTCGAATAAATGATACTCAATAAAATGCTTGTTTCATGATGAATAAGAGAACCAAATCATATGGCGTGTTCCAAAAAGACTAAATTAAAATATGATGATTTTTCAAGTTACTGATTGACGGTACAATTGAATGAATATATATCGAAGAGGAAAGAAATTATACTTCTATATATACAACATGTAGCATATTTGTCGAGGGTAAAACAATCACTTTTGTAGTTACTTATAATAGCAGAAAGACGGCTTTTTAAAAAAATCCAAGTTTTCTGTCCAAACACCTGTATATGTTTGATAAGATTAAATGCTTTGATGGTAAAGATTTTCAGTGTAATACATTGATGTTAGTATGTTATAGAGATGTTAACAGGCCATGCTTTTGCTTATGGTGGTGCATCGCTAATCCAGGTTAGGTCAGATCTGCATGGTAAGCTTGCAATAGATTATTTAGGAGTTTATGAACCCATACATTATCAGTTGATATATTGAGTAATGATGGATGTGCATTATATTTTGTATCCTCACTGTATTGTTCATAGAAACCTCAACCGACTGTTTCGTTCTTTTTCGAAAGGATGTAAAGACGAGACAAAGCTTATTAAAATAATCACATAAGGATTTAATAATTCAAAAGATCGATTATGACAGTTTTTAAATAAAGTTATGCCAAAGAAATAGACACAGAAACCGTACACACTGGTCCCCTATGTGAAAATATTCTACTCAATGTCAATTATAAGATGATTTAATAGATGACAATATAGTCCTTCCGATATATTACGTTTACTAAAGGACAGACAAGTTCTATGACACTATTTTATGCTCCATTTTTCATCGTGAAAACTTATAAAATTTTGAAAGTATTAACGAGAAGAAACTATTTTGTACTTCAGAAGTGCGAAACAAAATAATAATAAGTCTGCCAGAAAAAAGCACTCTGCCATCCGATAGCCCTAATTTTTTAGTACAAACCTGCTATAATCTATTTGAACATTTGCATGTCTGTCTTACTATTTTATCTACTACCTAATTACCTAGCTCAAAACATGTAGCTGTGCATCTGTGTGTACGTGTATATCTAATTATATTAGAAGCTTTTAACTGAATACATTATTCATGGCAGTAAGTACACTTTATACTCTATCCGTAAAACTGATAAAAATTACCAAGAAAACATTTTTCTTTGATTGATTGATAGATCATTCATGCCGTTCCAACATCATCTATATTTAAAAAGTTCATTTATCTTTTTTTTAGTTGCATTTTTATTACATAGTACTCCTCAAAAGTGTTCGACCCTCAGATCTTAGCCCCTATAGAGTTAAATATCTGAAAATTGGTCTGTAAATAGTTGTCAGAGAATGTAAGTCAGTAGTATCATCAGAGCCAAAATTACTTAATCTTGAACAGAGTTATAATAGATGCCGTCCACGATCATTGTAAATCTCATAATTCGAGAATAGAAAGATCTTTCGAGTCAATCAAGCTCTTAATTTGTACCCCCCCCCCTCCTCCTTCACCCCTATTATAGCTATTTCGATATAAATTTTAACAAAGTCCATCAATTTAATAGTAAAACGACGTCGGAAAAGTTAATATCATTTTCGGCTTTTATTGTCTAGATTCACCATGTTAGTTGGGTTATTTCTAAAACCACTTGGATTAGGTGTATAATTTTATGCTTAATCGAATGATATCAGTTTTAAGAGGAGATTATCAAACAAAAGTTGTCGCCTTGACGCCAAATACTGCTTTCTTGACCAAAGCCAATATTAAGAGTCAAAGGGTCGTTTTTTGTCCGAGAGTTCCCCTTGAAGTTGATATCATTCAACTGAGCACGATATTGTACACCTAACCCAAATGGTTTTAGAGATAACCCAACTAATATAGCGAATCTAGACAAGAAAAGCCAAATACGGTGCTAACTTTTTCGACATGATGAACTAGGCCATTTTGTGAAATACGATCTGAAAGAGAGTGTTGAAGTGTTTAGGGGTAGAAATTTGGACCCAGTCCCCCTCGCCTCCCCCCACAGACCGTGACCGACATCTTAATTAGTTAGTGATTAATTAATTAACTGATGAATAATTAAGTAACTAGTGTCTTATTAATTACTCATCACAGGCCGTGACCCATATTTTAATAAATTAATTAGTGTCTAATTAACTAATGAATACCTAACTAACTAATTAATACTCCGTTAACTAATTAGTGCTCAATTAACTAATTAACACCTGATTAACTAATTTGTGTCTAACTAAATAATCAATACCTAACTGACTAATTAGTGTCTAATTAATTACTCATCAAAGACTGCCATAGACCGTGGCAGACAATGCTGTGTATAGTATCTCCAATCATAAAAGACATAAAGCTAAACTATTTTTTCCACAAATTTGTCAAGTATGTCACAGACATTCATTCTTTTTCTCTCGATATAATAACTTTTGATACACCATGCAGTAAAAAAACTAGACTATCTTTTTTTTCTGAACTTTATTTATTATTTATGATTAATACGTCTAATCATTCTGTGAAGTCTGTACTTTTTCATCATATACCATTTATCGAAAAATTCAATTGTGGTTCATTGTATAAGCGTTTGCTAAATTTTTAATGAATTGTAATTCAGATGATTTAAGATTATAGTGTTTTTGAATATTTTCATAAATCGATTCTATTTCAACATGATTGAGATTATCAGCTTTATCATTTAGACAGAAGCTTAATGTTTCCTCATAATCGAAACTAATGAAGATATCAGGAATTTCATGATTTATGGACGAATAAATAACGACAAGTTCCAATGCTTTTTTATATGATTTAATAACCATGTCAATATCACCTATTTTCTTATATGTTTTCGCAATCCATTGATAGTTTCGTGCGATTTTGATGTATTCATTTGATCCATATTTTAGTAGAAGAAGATGCTGTACGTTAAATAATTCTAATGCCAATATATAGAATTTATTATCAAAATATTTGATGGCTAATACTTCATATGCACAAATTACTGCGTTATTATTATATTTTATCATATATTCAAAACTAATATTTAAAAAAGTTCTGGTTTGTTCCATATTTATATCAAAATTAACATTATCCGTAAATACGTTACTGATTATCTCATATGCATTTATTTCATCAACCTCATCAATATTTGATTTGTTTTCAATGAATTTTTGGAAATATTTCCATGCTAAATCAATGTCACCTTTTATTCTATAAAGAAATGCAATATTGAATAAGGGATACTCGTTGAATAAATATTGTTTGGGTAGAAAATATTTAAAATAACATGTGAATTTTGATTTCAAAGCTTTTTCGTACCAATCTAGCGCCACATTATAATCTTTTCGTTCTCGATAAACAGTTCCAATAAAACAAAACAGAAGAGATGTTAAACTAAAAATTGTGTTGGAATTATTTTTCTCAATATCCAAACATTTATGAAAATACTCGAGTGCTAGATCATAATTCTTTGAAGCTAATGCTATGAAACCCAATCCGATATAACATGTGAAGACATAGTGATCGGACGAGTGAAATTCATTCAGTGTTGCAGTAAAATATTTTTCAGCTATAGAAGTATTTTTGTATTCATTGTGGTCGAATAATGATATTCCACATTTTAAAACAGATATAATAGCGCTATCATCCCTCAATAAATGCCAAAGGGGGATTTGGTTAAATTTTAAATTGATAACCCATAACATTTTCGTTTGATTGAATTCAATTGATGTTATCGTAAATTCTGTGCCGACCATAAATAAAGTTTCTTCTTCTATTGGAAAGTCACTGAAACGGCTTATATCGACAAATAATGGAATTGAACGATCTTTTCCCCAATGTTCAATAGTAATTACAAATAAAACTGACTGTAAATCATTTTCTCTAGGAGTATGAACTTGGTTAGTGAACATAAGAGCAACATCACGGCTACGAGAAGTAGATAAAAACGTGTTAAGACATACTGTATTCAATTTTTTAAAGTTTTCAACTTCATTTTTAGCCATAAGTTGACCCCGATAACAAACAATAGGAAAGTCGTTGTAATCTTGAAAATATTTCCAATTTTCACATTCAATTTGATTCCATAAATCAATAATAAAAAAACGAAATAAAAAAATTATTTCATAATTCTGTAAACGTAATGCTTTGTTAAGGATACGAAAAATAAAACTATCTTTTGTATACCACTTTATAGCATCATTATATTTGTATTTTTCTTCAAAATCTAAAATCTTTTTCATTTTAGAATGATTGTCTTTGTAGTATCTTTTCATATATTCCATCAATTTTTCCTTTGCTCTCTTACCATCAATAGGTAGATCAAGTAAGAGACGCGCAAAAGGTTGTACATGATATTGAAATGATTGTTCTAGAACTGTATGCTCAGCTACTGTTCCTTCAAAAGATAATTCCGAAATACTAGCTAGTCTTTTTACTAAAATGTTGGCATTTAACTCCAAATATTGTGATACTTGATTTAAATCAATAAATAATCCTTCGATCTAAAACAAAATATAGAAATAGTATGTTGCTTCACAATATATAAAAACATTAGTTAAGACATTAGACCTAAGACAGTTACAGCTCAAAAATTCATATCAAATGAGCTAAATAACTGTTTGAAAAAAGTTGTTCTGTTTTGCGAAGTATCATCTCCAAAGCAGAATACAAACTTTTCGGATAGTTCAGTTTCAAGAACCTTTTTCATAGATGAGTTTCAATAAAAAGAACTTTTAAATAGTTCTTTAGATCGAAATTATTATCGAACTATCCTATCCCCATAAGATACTTTCGAGATGTTTATTGAGGATTCAACATGATGACTAAGATTCGTCTTTAACATAATTTGAGCAATAGTAATCAAAAGTATGGAATCCGAATTTAAAGTACATTTATCAAATTTTGATTTGAACATTCTTTGTAAGAAAATAGTAGCATGGGGAAAAATATGACTAATGAATTTTTGACTATAATGATCTCCATCTTGCTGCACATTCAGGTCATACTTTCGTATTCTGGACGAACTCCAATAATAGGCTTGTAACATTAGACATTTCGGCCAGATTACCTTGAAATTGGGCGAACAGATTGAGCTGTCGTCTGGTTCTTAAGGGTTTCTCGATATG
>JAJEKB010021317.1:502054-520101 GCA_022393335.1 Macrotrachela quadricornifera
AATCCTACATTAATTTATATATATCATATATATGTACAAGATTTTTTTGCATTTTATTAGGATTTGAAAATCTTTCATTAATTTATATACATCATATATATGTACAAGATTATTTTTGTATTTTATTAGGATTTCAAAATCCAGATTAATTTATATATATCATATATATGTAGAAGATTATTTTTGCATTTTATTAGGATTTCAAAATCTTCCAATAATTTATATATATAATATATATGTGCAAGATTTTTTTTGTATTTTACTAGGATTTCAAAACCCAGATTAATTTATATATATCCTATATATGTACAAGGGTGATTCCATGGGACTTGTGACACGTTTACACCGACACTCTCCAAATCGTTTGAAACTTTCAGGACTTATATAAGAAACAATTCTAAGACTTTTTTGCTCTTGGACGAAAGTTCTGGGACGTCTTGTTGAAGAGCTGTAGCCCAAATACCAAGTACCCTCCAGAACGGTTTTTCAAAGTACGATATTCTTTGTAACACACGTAGTTTTGCACTACTTTGTGCTACAGAAATTTGGATCAAATATTTGGATTCCTCGTCATCAGGGCTATCAGAATCACTATTTAAAAAAAATTTTGGGTCCGTCTCAGAACCACAGATCTCTGGAAACCCTTTTCAACACCCTAGTATTCGACGCTCAAAAACTCCATAAATAGAGAACTCTAGACTTCGGGAAGGGTCTCGTTTGATAGAGCATCAAAAGATCTATCGAAGTATACGTGCGCCGGCGGGCGGGAGTGGGATTTGACCGAGAACGGGTCTCCAGAAAACCAACATAAGTTTTTGAAAAATCATAATTTTTTTTTTGTTAAATTGAACCAAAAATATGTGAAAAAACTTCGTCTTATAGATCTTGCTGTAGAGATACCTAGAAGATCCTTTAGATCGATCGAGATTCTACAAAGACCTCTGAAGAACTATCTTCGATCTATGCTATTTTTCATTGATACATGTGTTAATAGATCAGTACTGTAATGTTAATTATTTAATTTATAAGAAAAGTCTGGTTTTGCAAGCATATGAAGAAGAAGAAACCGCGGAAGAACGTGTTAAAGTGCGAATGTTTTTGAGTCTGAGCTACTGGATGATTTACGGCAACTGATGCGATTCACTGCCAAAGGATCGAACTGATGAAAACTACGAATTCCGTGAATCCAACCTGTCAAAACAGGAAGTAAATCTTTTATCAATGTTAGAAAGGATGATCTAACCTTTGCCAGCCTTTTGAGCCAGTCGTTTGCTCAGATTCATTGACTCAGAGTTTAGCTTTATATCTTGCCGACTAAGATAAAAGACATTGATCTTGGTGTCGGTTGAGGCGAATTGGTAAAGCTCTTGTGGCGTTAGAATCGCATCAGTTGCCGTAAATCATCCAGTAGCTCAGACTCAAAAACATTCGCACTTTAACACGTTCTTCCGCGGTTTCTTCTTCTTCATATGCTTGCAAAACCAGACTTTTCTTATAAATTAAATAATTAACATTACAGTACTGATCTATTAACACATGTATCAATGAAAAATAGCATAGATCGAAGATAGTTCTTGAGAGGTCTTTGTAGAATCTCGATCGATCTAAAGGATCTTCTAGGTATCTCTACAGCAAGATCTATAAGACGAAGTTTTTTCACATATTTTTGGTTCAATTTAACAAAAAAAAAATTATGATTTTTCAAAAACTTATGTTGGTTTTCTGGAGACCCGTTCTCGGTCAAATCCCACTCCCGCCCGCCGGCGCACGTATACTTCGATAGATCTTTTGATGCTGTATCAAACGAGACCCTTCCAGAAGTCTAGAGTTCTCTATTTATGGAGTTTTTGAGCGTCGAATACTAGGGTGTTGAAAAGGGTTTCCAGAGATCTGTGGTTCTGAGACGGACCCAAAATTTTTTTTAAAATAGTGATTCTGATAGCCCTGATGACGAGGAATCCAAATATTTGATCCAAATTTCTGTAGCACAAAGTAGTGCAAAACTACGTGTGTTACAAAGAATATCGTACTTTGAAAAACCGTTCTGGAGGGTACTTGGTATTTGGGCTACAGCTCTTCAACAAGACGTCCCAGAACTTTCGTCCAAGAGCAAAAAAGTCTTAGAATTGTTTCTTATATAAGTCCTGAAAGTTTCAAACGATTTGGTGAATGTTGTGTATATCGTGTCACAAGTCCCATGGAATCACCCACAAGATTTTGTTTGTATTTTCTTAGGATTCCAAAATCTTTCATTAATTTATATATATCATATATATGTACAAGATTATTTTTGTATTTTATTAGGATTTCAAAACCTAGATTAATTTATATATATCATATATATGTAGAAGATTATTTTTGCATTTTATTAGGATTTCAAAATCCTAGAATAATTTATATATATCATATATATGTACGAGATTTTTTTTGCATTTTATTAGGATTTCAAAATCCCAGATTAATTTATATATATCATACAGATGTACAAGATTCCTTTGTATTGTTTTAGGATTTCAAAATCCCAGATTAATTTATATATATCATATAGATGTACAAGATTTTTTTTTATTTTCTTAGGATTTCCAAATCTTTGATTAATTTATATGTATGATATATAAGTACAAAATTTTTTTGGGTTGTTCTTATGTTTAATGTTTTTGAATATATTCATTCATATTATATTGGATTTAAGAAATTATTTTTGATATCGGGGATGGGTGTTTTTGTAAATATTCTTGGGAATACGTTTGGATGAGTTTTTTCGGTCTAAGAGTTCCGTTAACTTTTTTGGGGTATCGTTTGTAATTTAGCGCGGTTCACTATAGTTGTCAGCGAATTTTTTTTTGTTGGAGTTTTTCTTGTTTTTTCGGGATTTAAAATTTTACATTTGCGTTACTATGTATCGCATGTGAAGGATATTGTGGGACCTTCATGAGACTCGAAGTTTTGAACCTTAGTTTTCATTTTTCTATAGTTGTCTCTTCTAATTTGCGCGGTAGTTTGGTGGAGTATGAAGTTGTGGGTGATGACTGTGTTATTGCGAGTTGAAATTCAAAGGTCACGGAGAGAATTAGATGGAAGAAGTTTCGGAAGTATTAAAATACGTATTACTTATATGAAACAGGAAGACTTCATAACTGGAATAACATCTATTGCATTACATAAGTAATTAAGATAGGTAGGGAAGTGAAATTTTTATATTAAAATCAATATGAGTATTAGATGAATTTTACACAGGCTTAGGAGAATTTTCAGTCGAATAGTTTGGATTTCATTATTAGGCATTCGTAGAATCTTCGGCTTTGAGTAAGATTTAGTTTATGTATAAGTAAGAGATTTGATTGCTCGCTTCTATCATAATAGATATTTGTGTACAATTGCAAAGAGAATTAGGAGATAACAAAACATACGTTTTCGTATGATAGAAGAAGTATTGGTGTAAGCGATTCTGTGTGTCGTCAGATGTATGAAAATGCCGAAAACTAAATCAACTTAAGAGAGGGCGTCATCCAATGTATTAAAATAAAACAATATTCATAAAGAATGTGCTATATAAATTGAAATCGTTCGTTGTGGCTACTATTATTAGCTAAATAACGTGGTATTTAACGTTTTATTTTATGAGTGTATGGAATGATACTGATACGAGTAACTAGGTTAACTGTTTTTTCAAACAAGTGCGTTTATTAAAAATGCGGCATTTGCTTGTAATTTAAGATCAAATGGTCATGAACTAATTGAGAAAGTTCTGAGATTGATTTTTGTAGTTTTTGCTGCGTTGTCAAGTTTGGGGTAATCATCATTACGCTATTGTAGTGTCGAGTTTTATCGGATTCAGTTACTCGGATCCGATGGGTTTCCTACTACCGGATTTTGTCGTTTTAAGTTACTCGGATCCGATCAGTATCCTACTGCCGGATTTTGTCGGTTTAAGTTACTCGGATCCGATAGGATCCGTAATCCGACGGATTCCGACGCGATTCCGTCACCAGGTTTCCGATGATATACGTATAGGATCCTGTGGGATCCTATAAATTCCGATCGGATCCGACTCTCGGATTGGTTCACCTGGGCAATGGTTCTGTATAGTTGATAAGAGTTCAGCAGAATCTATGCCAAACTATGAGTAGTTTCGTGTATTTCTGAATGGTACCGTACAGTTCATGCCAAACTATCATGATTTCCTCTAGTCCGTAAAGGAACGGCAGAATTTCGACCAAACTAAAAATAGTTTTGCATAGTTGGTGAAGGCTCACCAAATTTATGTTAAAAGATTAGTGGTTTCGTATATTCAGTCAAGGTTCAGCAAAATCTATACCAAACTATGAGTAGTTTCGTGTATTTCTAAATGATACTGCGCAGTTTATGCGAAACTATTATGGTTTCGTGTAGTCGATCAAGGTTTCGTAGAATTTATTCAAAACGATGAATCAGTTCGTATGCTTTCAAGTAATTTGATATAGATTCTGCCAAACGATAAATAGTTTCGTGAGGATTTTCAGAGTTCAATGCAGGTTACACCAGACAATTAACAGATGCCAGTGACTGGCTCAACGAAGAGAAAGCTTAGCGTGATCGCTCGTTTTTTGCATATTGTTTTCAATTTTTCCCAGACGAAAAAAATATTACTTTTCAAAATTTTTCCGTCGAGTGATAGATCTATTTTAATCCATTGAGTAGTAGAAAACAATATTATTTTTCACAAATTTTTAGGTCGAGTGAAAGGATTATTTTACCCTATTGAGTAGTAGAAAAAAAATAATACTTTTTAAAATTTATGCGTCCATTTATAGGTCTATTTTACCCTTTTGAGTAGTATAAAAATCATAATATTTTTTAAAATTCACAGATCCTCTTGTAGGTCTATTTTACCCTCTTGAGTAGTATGAAAATAATAATATTTTGTAAAATTTATATGCCCACTTATAGGTCTATTATACCCCATTGAGTAGTAGAAAAATAATAATATTTTTTAAAATTCACAGGCCCTCTTGTAGGTCTGATTCACCCTCTTGAGTAGTATAAGAATAATAATATTTTTTTACAATTCATTCGTCCACTTATAGGTCTATTTTACCCCCTTGAATAGAATAAAAATAATGAGATTTTCTAAAATTCAGGGGGGGGGGGGCACTTATATTTCCATATTACCCCATTGAGTATACTGCAAAAAATTTCTGAAGAATGATAAACCCTGAAAATGGGTTTATGACTTCAAAAGCAGTGTATCAACGGGCTCTAACCTTTGATAAACCCTTTTTCCTCAAAAAAAGTAAACAAGGGTTTGTCGCTCGTTGGAAAACGATATGCCTTGTACTGGTTTCTCTCTTGATAAACTCTTTTTCCATGGATCAACAGAATCAACCCTCAACTAGTGCGTTTCTTACAGGTTATGATAAACTATGTATTGAGGGTTGATTCTGCTGATCTATGGAAAAAGGGTTTATTAAGAGAGAAACCAGTAGAAGAGTATATCGTTTTGCAATCGGTGACAAACCGTTGGTCACTTTTTTAAGAAAAAAGGGTTTATCAAGGGGTAGAGTCGTTGATAAACTGATTTTGCAGTCATAAACCTTTTTGCAGGGTTTATTAATCTCCGGAAATTTTCTTCAGTGTAGTATAAAAATAATACCGAACCAAAAGCAAAATGCCTAGATAGATGGTTCCGCAGCTTTGGATCAGCATAGATCCTTCAAGGTATCGTAAACCCCCCCCCGCAATAGAAGACCCCGGGTCTTCTATAATGTCCAGGCGTAAAATGTTTCTAGAGGGGTCTTCTATAATGTCCTATTTTTTTTTAATAATTTTTAATTAAAAAGGTTTTCCAGAAAACTTCTTCGATTTTGAGGATTTGAGAAAAGTTTTTTCGACTTTTAAAAGCGTAGAAATAATAATGACCATAGTCTCTTAAGATTTTCGGTGCAAAACTTCGAAAATTATGCGTATTTTGCCGAAAATACACTAATTAAAGTATTAATTTTGCGAATTTAATAATTAATTAATGGGGGTCTTGTAATACGCCTTTTAAACCGTTTGGCCAAAGGGGTCTTCTAATATAGGGGGGTCTTCTAATATGGGGGGGTCTTTTATTACGGGGGGGGGTTTACTAAAAAGGTTCGGGACTAAAGGTTTTCTACCAAACCATTTCATATGATGATTTGAAAGGTTTCGAACGAAACCTTTGCTACTGAACCTTTATTCTTGCTGTTTTCAGTTATGGTTCGGCTCGAAACCATCTAGCTCCGAAACCAAAAAAGGATCTTCCCGTGTATCGAGGGGAAGATCCTTTTTTGGTTCGGTAAAAATCTTTTTTTTTAAAGTGTTCTGATATCCCAAATATTACAAAACCACCACCTGAATTACGTTCTACTGCTATCGTTGACTTTGAAGTTCCCACAATCGCTACTGAGCCCTTACATATCAAGTCAACAAATATCACTACTGATTCGTCTAATACTTTACTTGATCAAACTACAAGTGACCTTCGAAAAGCAATCGTCAGCGATCTAATCAAAAATCCTAAAATATTTAAAGGAGGCAAAGACGATGTTAATAAACGGATCGAAAGTATTGAACATTTGTTAGATATTGCACACATTCCCGATGCTAGTAGATTAGACTTAATATCTTATTCTTTAAGAGGAGATGCTCTTCAATGGTATAAAAATAATAAAACTACACTTACTTCATGGACAAATTTTATAGCTGAACTTAAACGAGCATTTACTTCTTCATTTCATGAAGAATTGGCATTCAAACAATTAGAATCATATACACAAGGTGAAAATCAGTCTATCCGTAATTGTTCCAATGAAGTCTTGAAGTTATGTAAAGAAGCTGATCCCAATATGAACGAAACCACCGAATTGAAAAATCTCCTCAACAAAACCAAACCATTTATCTAATTTGAAGTTTGAAAAAAGAAACCTGCTACTACTGCTGAATTTCTTGAATACGCTAAAGATGTAGAAGAATTATTCCAACTCTCAACCATTAACATTGATAAGAATACAACCAATCATTGTCCAATTCTTAAAACACGACCAGTACCTTCTTTACTTACCGTCCCTACTTCAAATCCTCAATATTCTTATCATTCGTTTTCACCTAAATTCACACCTGGTTATTCAAGAAATTTTTCTACAAATAATAATACCATCTTTACAGATCGAAATAATCGTAATAATTCTCAATCATCAACAGCGGTATCGTCATCTTTTCGATCACCTCAATCCTCTCGAACTCAACCACGGATGGCGAGTCAGCAGTTTCCACCAAACCGAAATAACGCTTCGCTCAATACCACTAATAATGTTCGATTTCAATCTCAACCACATCGATTCAACTTTTCAAATACCAATCAGCCCCGTCAGCGTGCGGCTAACACAATTTTTCACTTAGATTCATCAAATGATGTTACCTTAGAACCAGAATCTTTAACAGCTATTCCTTGCTCACAATGTAATCTGCTTGGTCATGAAGTTTCTTCATGCCCAAATTTTTGATTAAGGAATCACTGATCGATGGTGGTGATTCCGACTGGGACCATACAAAACCATCTAAACCCCCCTTAATTTTCATCACTACATTTGTAAATCAATATAAGATCAAAATTTTAATTGACACTGGTGCGACAACAACGTTCATTAATGAAGCAGTTTTGCGATACATGAAACACCTTCGATACACTCGTAAATCTCCTTCTTCTTTCACATTAGCTGATGGAATTGTACCATTTCAAGTCCTTGGATTAGTAGAATTATTAATCCAATTTTCTAATTCAACAACACGAATTCATGCACATATTGCTCGTCAATTGTGTGCAGATATGATTATTGGTATCGATTATATTAATCTGTATAATTTGAATATTAACATCGAACGCCAAACTATTTCTATTAATAATAACAGTCACACATACTATGAACATCGATAAGAATTACAAATTACGTCGAACTCCAGTAACTATATCTAAATCGATAGTCATCCCTCCTCATACTAATGGTTCAACGCAAGTTTCGACTCCCATCTCATCGATCTGTTCTTCATTTGTTCCAATCTCATATCTAAACAATCAATCTTCTATAACTACCGTATATACGGTTCTAAAATTCCAGAACTATTGTTCTAATATTAGTTTTTTTAATGCGTCTTCGTATTTCCGCTTTTTAAATAAAGGCACCCATATTGGATTTCTGTTTTGTTCTTCTAATACTCGTCCTTCTTGGTCTCCTTCCTGTTCCTCACCTAAAGGGTTCGAAGTCACCAGATTTTCTGGCACGACATCAACCTTACCTACCTCATCTGTCACTCGATCTATCCGTTATGAATCCTCTGGAGTTCCCGAATCTATCGGTGTAACACCAGCCTTAAATCCTTCAGTTACACGGACATTTCCCACTTCTCGACTATCTATTCCTGAGAATGGTTTTCTACGCGATTGTAATACGCTACGTAGTACTAACACACCTTCTCTTTGTAGTACGATACAGCTGCCTACTTCGATTGTTACTGAACATTTAAGTACATTGGTTAGTAAGATTGCGGATAAACATCAACAAAACAGTGTCTATTCTCTCTTGCTTCGTTTTCATCGTACATTTGATATAACTAAGCATAACATAACTCACACTCCCATACATCACGTTATTAGTACTGTGTCCCATTCACCTCCGGCATGTAAACCTTATCCTCAACCGGATAAAGAGGAGGCTATGTATAAATTAATACAGGAATTTTTACAAGCTTGTCTACCATTTGTTACTATTCATAGGTCTTGTTAAACAATACATCCAACTCGACCATCTCATCTAACATACCACCGTCTATCCATTTTCTCATTCACTACTGCTTCATTTTCCTCACCTTCCATTAAAGCATTCATCCGCTTCATTTAATTCTATTGAATTTGATTTACGTAATCAGTTATCTATGTCTTGTGAGTCGCTAATGCAGTATCCGAATATTTTGGAGCACAGCAGCCAACTAGCTAATCCAAGCAATAATAACTTGATTTTTAATCACGTTCAACAACCTCAATCTAATCCACACTGACACCTTTTGCATCGTTCCTCTGAAACCTGTCCTGCACATCTCACAGGTTCTAAACGAACCAAATGGCTCAAAGCGGGCGACAAAGCTCTTAAAAATCACGAATTATTACTAACTCGCGATTCATTCCATTGGCCAAAATCATATTATGAAGGTCCCATTCACATTCATCATCAAACGTCCTCTATGGTTGTTCAATCAGTTATCCAGAAAATTAAGGACGTCCACCTCTTCACTATCGACACTGAATCGGACAAACCAACCAAGCAACAACCACGATCAATACCAGCTCTTATACAGATTCAAGCCATTCACCACACATATTCTGCCACTATACTACTACTGGAAGTACAACACCTACCTCATCGATCAACAGTACTGTTTTCGTGCAATTTTCTTTATTTGATATTTCCCATATTGTTGATCCTATAAACATACAAACATTTTTCATTGATGCATGGAACAAATCTCATCCACACACACCTGAATGTACCAATCGACATCATCCACTTCCAGATGATAATGAATCCGGTGATTATCTTATCTGTCTTGTAAATTCCGATGATTTAGATGCAGATATACACTCCAACAATATAATCGATGATTTTTCGGGCTGTCTCTGTCCTACTTCCGTTCGGCCGTATAAAACACTCAACGCTATATGGTCTTTTCAAAAAGTTGTTGAATATGTATTCAATAAAGCATTGGATAAATCACTCACCTTAAATATCCGGTCGTGTGGTCTCGATCCTCAACTCAACACTTGGAGGTCCTATCATGATAAAGATGTTCGAACATCTTTAGTAAGTTATGCGATTAATGATCTCTTCGCTCCAACTCAGTTATATTTCCATTTCGAAAAACCCAATATGTTCCCCTTGTTGTCCACCACTACATGCCACTTAAATACCATAATGCCCGCTGTCACACCAAATTCACCTTCATTCGTGCTATTATCCGATAGTCATGGGAAATATCTTCCATTCACGACTACCACATCCTCCTATACTATTACTACTCGAGCTATTTCTGGCCTCCAATGAAAACATAAGTACGATCCTGATTTATGCGTCCGTTCCTTAATCTTATCTCCATCTATTTCATCACTCTTAACATCATCTGCTGGTCTTCTTCTTCTTATCGGTACAAACTCCTTGCGCACCACACCAGCCGCACAAATTATGGTCAAGTTGAAGACATCATCAATACTATTCGTTCTCATCATCCATATCTCATTCACAAAAATAATATTACAGTAGTTGCTACATTTCCTTGTCATAAAGTATCCACTCGTTTTCCATCAACAACATTATTAACATATAATATTGATCTCTACAATGAACAATTACAAATCCTTTCTACCCGCCTTAATTTTTCGTATGTTAACTTCCAAATCACTCATGATCATTTACACCACGATCGAATCCATTTACATCATCAACACCAATCTTTTCTTTATAACACAATTATTAATTATTTCGATACGCTAATACTTTAACAAACACAAATTCGTCGACCCCATCGTCGTTCTACCGCGGCTATCAAACGTCGTAATAAACGTAGTCATGATAAACTGAAAGCAAAACAAAAACAGCATACACTTACTCGCTCTATTCATCCTACCTGGCAATTACATGATCTCAAACCATTCTTGAAGAGTCATCATATCAAATTTGCTCGTTTGCCTGAAGTCTACGATCATCAACTTCGTATCCAATTCAACAATGACAAGGACAAACAACACGCCGATCAAGTTTTGTCGTCTTCTGCATTTGATCAACAACATTATATACAATGGCTTCATCACACTCAATAAACAACATACTTTTTTCTTTCACTTTTCTTCCCTCTCCGTTTGTTTCTCCTTCTTCAAACTACTATTTTTTCCCCTATGTTTCCTGTGTCGATGTTTCACCACTTCTACTGTTCGTTGCGTCTCTTTCTCTTGCGGTCCGAGTCGAATGATCAACCCGCGGACCCAACAGGGTGGGCAGGTGCCATGAACATTCTTCTTGGCCGAAAGGGGGAGGTGTTAGCGTCAATAGATGGTGCTCATTGACACTAACTATTATTTATATTATTATTCTTTTATCTTTATTCCTCTCTGAGGTCGGCTCTTTTGATCTTTGGTCATGGCCGACTGATTTTCTCATTTTTTTTCCGTTGTTGTCTTTTCTTCGTTGTTCTCTATTTATTATTATCTATCTGATTATCATTATTGTTTTTTTCTTCTCATTATTATTTTGTTATCTGTTATTTTGTTGGCAAATAAAACTTGTCTTGGTTATTAGACCCGGTTATTACTTATTCAAATCCTTCAACAGCCAAATCAAGTAAGCTGTTTATGGTGAGCTCTCATTTAGTAAAGCAGACTCTATCCCCACGTTCGTTATTAATTTAACCTCCGCTTTAAATGGAAGTTGAAGCCTATTAATACAAATAGAACGAGAGACTCACATTGATGCATATACACATATATACACGGATCGCTAGTGACGGCCATCCTATAAAATCCAGTCTTCAAACTTTCTGTTAAGACTTTCGTATAGGAACGTTAAGTATAGGTCGCAATCGATCATCATTATCTCTGCTTCACTTCACTCTTAACTTCTCAGTTTTTTTTATATAATGTCAGCATAGACCAATGTAACGCCTCATTTTTTTGCTCAAAATATCGTTCACAGGCGATACAGAAGCCAAAGCGAATTTACGAAAATAGCGACTAGTCGTTCGTAGGCGTCTCTGCGGGGTATCACTTCCCGCTAGCCGTTTCCATGCTGAAGCCTATTTTTACATAAGTTCATTGTCTTGTGCTCAAAACCACGCTCATTAATGTTTCACTATCGCAAAAGAATTACAGGATCTGCAGCGGAAGGATCCTCTGCAAGAGACTCAAAGGAAGACAAGTAAAAGCACATAAATCTATAAATAAGTACATCATCTCTAGGTTTATGAAACATCGCTGAAAAATCTTAATTATTTTTTTTTACAAATACCAAATATTGAGATGCATGAGTTTCTCAAAATTTGATTGAATGAAAGCTAGGTTTTAGAAAGCATTTCATTGGCTGAAATTTCAAACAGATAAAGTCTGATTGGTCAAAAGTTCGATGTAAAAAGTTTGCCACCAGTTGAGTTCCTAGACCCAATAATCTGATTCAGTGGAAGCCATACATTCAAAATAACTGACGAGGGTACCACCCGAGGTGTCACCCTCCGTTTTTTCTCATTCATATCGCATTTGATAGAGTATAACTAGATAGTAAAAAGCCTAAATGGATTTCTGCCCATGCCTTGTCTTTTAAAAACTACAGCTAATTTTCTATTTTGTGCTTTACATATATCTTTAAAAAGTCGTGGGGATCTCTGGGTTCGAAAAAAATGAATTTTCGAATTTTGACCTGAAACTTTGTGTACGTAGAGATCTCATATAAAATAGTTCTTACGAAAAGTCTTAGGACATTTTAGCAAGATAGCATTCAGGTATGGAACGTCGTAGATACACATCCTTTCCCATAAACATTGTCCATTAGTACAAATTTAGAAAGGTTCATTTTTGAACAAAGCTCAATAGAAACTTCTGAAATTTTTCAAAAGAACTATTTTATATGAGATCTCTACGTACACAAAGTTTCAGGTCAAAATTCGAAAATTCATTTTTTCGAACCCAGAGATCCCCCACGACTTTTTAAAGATATATGTAAAGCACAAAATAGAAAATTAGCTGTAGTTTTTAAAAGACAAGGCATGGGCAGAAATCCATTTAGGCTTTTTACTATCTAGTTATACTCTATCAAATGCGATATGAATGAGAAAAAACGAAGGGTGACATCTCGGATGGTTTCCTCGTTAGCTGGCATAGCAAATTGGACGTTAATTTTTAGTTGAGCTGAAATTAACCCTTTACGACCGAATGTCCCTCCCAAGGGACATCGAAGTATTTGATGTAACATAATTTGTCTTCTTTAGAAATCAGTTGAAACTGTAAGATTTTCTACTTGGTAATCTATAAGAGTACGGGCACTCGAAAATATATTTATTTCAGGTTCTGCGATTTTAAAACAGTTTTTATATCAATTTTTACAATTTCGTTCGGAAAGTCAGCCGGTCGTAAAGGGTTAACTTACACGTGCCATCCCCGTTCTAGTCCGCATGCACTGTCATTGCGTGCTACTGAGTGTAATTCGCTTTTCTGCTTATTTCCATCAACAACGATGCCAATAAAAACTGTGCATATTTTGTTCTACTGAGCGACAATCTCAATCGATACGTGACGAAAGGCTACTCGCGTAGGCATCTATAAAACTATGGTTATGATATAATCCAGCTTCGGATATGTTTCGTCACTGAGTATGTCAGACATTTTTAGCAGTGATCGAATTCCAGAGAAGCACCATCTTGCGTATCTCACCCTGGATATGGGTGCCACGTAAATTGAAGCCTCATCTACGTACTTTATTCCAAGTCTACGGAGTTTTCGTCAGACTTATGGTAAATTAAATATTTTTTGGAGTTCTGAGTCCTTTCAATTAGTGTTGGACACCGACTAGGTAATGCTAATAACTTGTTTTCGATGCTTTCGAGAGTCTATACGTATGAAAAGTGAAAAAGAAAGACCTCTGGGAGGCTTGTATCTCTGAAAAACACAAACTCTTTAATAAACTTAACTCTGCTCTAGCAATCGACCTGATTCGTCTTTTCAATATTTCAGCCGGGTTGAGCCGAAAGTGGAATCTTGGAAACCGAACCAAAACAAAGATCGATTTGGATGGTTACGAGTCAACCCGTGTCCATCTTGGCTTGTTTCCTCTCTTAACGTTTCTTCTTTATAAATTTTATCTGTAGAATCTATCAGATAATTTTTGACTAACGAAAGAACCTTTTTAACTGATTCAGGCCGATTTTGCTTATATAATGTCCATAAGGAGTGAGCCAGATGTTTTGACTCGATTTGTATAATAAATTTTTCTATATTAAAACATGCACTTGGAAATTTGTCGCTGTCTTAGAAAGATGCAGTAAAACACGCTCTATAAAACAGTGTATGAATGAGTCTTTCTAACATATACAATAAGAAAGGTATAAGCTCAGAAATATGCATGAGAGAAGCTAAAAATTTACCGAAAATATTTCAGGACATACAACTAAAAATATTAAACTAATCTCAGATTATACATTTAGCCCATGGTGCATTCGTTCTAAAGTCTTTATTATATTAATTTTAGAGGTTAAGTCATGTCTAAAATTAATAATATATTAAATTTACAGCAAATATTTCATAAACTAAGTGTTTAAGACGAGTTTAGTTCAGTATTTTAGTTGTATGTTCTGAAATATTTCCAGTAAACTTTTAGTTTTTCTCATGCATATTTCTAAGCTTATAACTTTCTTATTATATATGTTAGATATTAGAAAGAATCATTCGGAAAAATTTATTATACAAATCGAGTCAGAACATTCGGCGCACCCCTTATGTAGAGATCATAATGATAAGAGGAACCTTCAGAAGATATTGACACATATTGTAATTTGACAGAGCTATGAAGATTTTACGGAAATCTCTCTATACAATTCTGGTTTTCTAACACAGTCAGATTTTCGTATTTTGACTTGAAACTTTGCTCATATCAAGACCTCAATTAGACTGGTTCACATATAAAATTTCGGGAGTTTCCGACGTAGTATCACCGGCATATGAATATTTCAAAATATAAATACTTCTCCATAGATACTGTACAAAATATGCGTATTTTGAAGTATTCATATATAGGTGATACTATGTTAGAAACTCCTGAAATTTTAAATGCAAACTAGTCTAATTGAGATTCTGATATGTGCAAAGTTTCAGGTCAAAATTCGAAAATCTGACTCTGTTAGAAAATCAGGATTGTATAGAGAGATTTCCGTAAAGCCTTCATAACTCAGCCAAATCGCAATATGGGCCAATATCCTCTTAAGATTTTTCTTACCATCATGATCCTTATGTATGGACAAAATTGGTGTGAATGATTTGGAATGGTTTCTTCATAAAAAGTTATTGTTAAGGAAATATACGCCATGGATTCAGTTTTTGGTTTCAACTTCAAATATGATATGGAATTTACTGCGAAATGGTTTTTTAAGGGTTTATATCACCGAATTTAGCCCAGCTTTCCGTGGCTTTACCGTTGTCATTGGTAGTATTTTGTCTTTTTGACCGTCTTTTCGATTTTTCAGGAATGCAAATATTTGATGTATTTTATAGAGAAATGTATTCTCTATAATATAAACTAATATTATTTTTAACAAAATGTGTTGAATGTTCAAAATTTTTCGAAAGATTTTGAAACTTAGTTTATTTAACTAGAATTTTTGACAACTTATAAACTATGAATATCATAATACTGATTGTTCAAACCGAAAAAATGTATTATATTATTCAGTTTCTTTTTTTTCTATCTTTTAAATAATGTGTTACTGAGGAAAGTCCGTTGTTAAGTGACCAAGGAAGAAGCGGAATATGACGTGTTGATTCGTTAGAAATACCAGTAAAGGTTCATTTTAAAAAACAGAATATCTCGACACGAATACATTTCTTTGATGTAAAATTTTGGATGCACAAGTTTCTGAATATAGAGTGTTGAATAGGCATAGTAAACTTGAATCACAAATTAGAACATGTTATGCCTGTATAAGCAACGCTCACGCAGCTCATGAAACTTCTCTCAAGGCAGAGACACTTAGTAAACTCATTAAAATACATGAATTTCCAGTAAATGAGAGCAACGAATGTGTGAACACTATAGTTTAGGCCATAATTCGACGATAAAGAGCTTTTCGCTTCATTAATTACAATCTATAGCAAAAAAATTTGCTATAAACACTTCTTTCTTTTCTTCCCACACGCATCCATGCTTCAGTGATTTTTTCTTCTTTTTTTTATGATATTAACAAGTCGTTTATATGTTGTGCGCACGCCATTCAATACAAAAAAATATCATTTGGGTGAGCATACATATGAAGTAACGCAGCTTTGCGTTTCAAACGATAACATAAGACAAACATATCAATACTGAGGTAAGGCTAATATGAAAAGCATTAGCTCTGTGTTATTATCCAATTCGTAACAAAAGACAAGTGGTATTTGTTTGAATAATTTTCGTTAAGTGTAAGATATAGACTTGAAGCTGTCACCATTCAAAAGCGTGATATCTGAATTATTGGTCTATATTACATGCTTAACGGAAATTATTAAAACAATAATCACTTATTTTTTATTTTGGCTCGAGAAATAGTAAAATAATAAATAAAAATTTAATATAGAGCACATTGACATTGGCTTTTTCTATTCAAGATAGTTGAGTGCTATAGACGAAGTCTGAAAATTTAAAATGATAAAGTCTAGATTTGATTTCAGATTTTAGTTTACGAAGAGATTTAGATTAAAATTTGGTACATAATATTTATATTCAGTTTTACATAATTTAAATCACTTGGTGAGACATAGTATTTGCATCTTTGAGTACTTCACAAATCTCTCATCATTCATAAGCCATATAAACTTTAGGTTTCTCTGAAAGGATATGTTGTGAAAAGCTTTATAAAACTGTAAGAATAAATTCCTATTGACTCAATTTCGACGGTGTATTCTATGTTCAAAATAAACAGATCATGTGACGATCCCATATCCCATAATATTTTAGTACAATAAAAAGTATTTGAGACACTTTTATTTTGCAAATATCTCATCTTTGCACAATGATAACATTTTAACCTTTTTGCAGAAGATATATCGTCGAAAACTCTATTAACCCTTTGAGGACGGGATTACTTTAAAAACGAGTAATATTTTCGAAATTTCAGAATGATGTGTGTATTAGAAAGGATGCGAATGAGCGTGCAATATACATCGTAGTGCTACATTACATTGGACGTGATACATCTACAGCCTGCACTGCATTTAGATTATAATATTATTATAAGAGACATATATTAGTCAGTTATCCTTCGTTCCAGAACCATTGCCTATATATAGGCTTCCCGTCCTCAAAGGGATAAAGTTGTCTGAGCGAATTCTTATTACAAAACAAAACAATTCTTCCAAAAAATTCTGTTATGTTAAATAAGGCGAGATATACCATCGTCATATAATATATTCATGTTTGCACATAGAAGATACCATTAAAACAACTTAATTGGGATTTGTTCTTATAGTTCTTCTATGCCTTTCTCTGGCGCATCTTTAGAAAAAAATATTAAGATTATGTGTTTTCTTTTATGACGAGTCATTTATAAAACACTCAATGATGCAATCATTCGTCTTGCCCTATTATTTATTTATTCAAATAAGGTCTCTACATCTATTTCACAGGACTGGTTCAATATTGCTAACATGCAACCATCGTTTAGATCCAGTAGGGACTTTTGACATCTACACAACAACGTACATAAAGTTCAAAAACCTAATCCTTATCGTATTCGAACTTTTACAAACTCAACATTTGAGTGTAGCACCTCATTGTAAACCTTTACTTTTCCGTACAAACATGTCGAACTGTTCAAAGCAACTAACTTCAGTGTCGTACGAAAAAAAACTCTGAACTAAAATCAACTGAAGCCTTCATTGCAAGACGTATACATGAACAAACTTATTCTTCCAATTCAATCCATGCTTCTATATCAGCAGACCCATATGCAACATTATGATTTCTAATTTCAGCTAATACAGGATACCGATACTACCTAAGTTCCTTTCTCTCAAAAGAAATCCATTCCAAAAGCCTCCAAGTCTACCATCACAACAAACGCCCGTATAACGCATTGATACTACCACAATAGCGACCGATATTGACATTGTAACAATCAATAACGTCATATTCTCAAACTACACTAACATCCAGCATTCATACCATGGTTACCTGTTGCAGTGTTACTCCCTAAAATTATCGCAACAGCTACTTATGTCAAAGGCAAAAATCCATCATAATAGCCAGTGATGGTGACACTATCATATTCAA
>JAJEKB010021317.1:520111-538621 GCA_022393335.1 Macrotrachela quadricornifera
TCAATAGTGTCCCAATCAAAAATCCATCACAATAGCCAGTGATGGTGGCACTATCATATTCAATAGTGCCATCGCCCAAAATTCAACACAAAAGCTAGTCTTCCTGCCATTATCGCGATGAATAGTCTCATAGTTATGAATTCGTCAATGCAGCCCACGATGATGGAAATATTACAGCCAATAATGCCATATAGAGAACTCTATCGTAATAGCCATTGAACGTGGCATTATATCAATCAGTAGTGGGATGACCTAAAAATTGAATACAACGACCAGTCATCGTGCCATTAACAAAACGAATAGTTTCTTAGACATAAATTCATTACAAGAGTCATCCAGATGCAACAAATTGATAACCAAATCACTACGATTTTGTGAAATCCTATGTATTCCTATCGGATTTTATCAAATCCTGCTGCATCGTACGCAAATTCTATCTGAAGCCATATAACGGAACCATATGCGAATCCTGTCGGGTAGCAAATCCCGTCGGACACTAGTAATGAATATCGGCGATATCCTGTTAATATTAATCAATAGAACTTCACTATCGGTGGCCGATAACATTCTAATGAGCTGTGCTGATTTGATCTAAGTTTTGGAGACCAACAAGTTCCCATGTTTTCCAACAGTACTCGAAGTAATCAGAATTTTGACTACCCGAATCTCGATCTACAATAGTCTGGAGTTAATCACTGAAGTATCCCTGTGATTATCATATGATGAATATAGCAAAATTCAACAATATTCAAAAAATCCAGCCGAAATGCAACTCTGATTTTGCGCATGTAGAAATAAAATAAAATGAAATAGTTAAAAAATTAAAATCCAACACATTTCGATGAAATTCCACGGAAATATAATTTTAGTATTGTGCGTTTTAATATATAATAGAATAATAGGAAAAAATAAGGTCCTACAATTTATGATTCAATCCAACGAAAACGACGATATAATTTCTTTTTTCGGCATTTAAATTGAAAAGTAACGTACGGTTGAACGAGTAGAGAATTAAGTATAGTGGCAATTCCGGTTTGGTTCATTGAGCTCCAGCTATTATCAGTTCTTGAAATTTATTTTTGCCGCCTCGTATGAATTGAATGGGGGAGCGAATCAAAATAGTAATTAACCAAATAGATATCAATTACTTATAGATGCTCTTTGATAATTAATGAGTAACTACCCATAACTTTTCGGTATAGAATAATTCCCAATATACGATAAAGATTTTTATATCCGCAAGTACTATTTCCAGAAATAAAACAAAATGTGATGTTTTAATAACTATTCGTAAGTACTCATGTGTACTAATTGATCGTCAATGAGTAGTTAACTATTTACTAATTAATGGACTAGTCTGTCAAGACGAATGTTCAACAGCCCGTGTGTGTTTGAGATTAATCTACAACAGCACTACCAAACATGAGGGTGAAGGCGGGAAACGATTCCGGAATCGGTACTGATTCCATCAATTCCGGAATCACAAGAAATTCCTTGTAATTTTGAGTAATTCCGGAATTGGAACTGATTCCACTAATTCTGGAATCATATTATGTTACAGTTTGATCCAATTTCGGAATCGGTAGAATTGATTCCTGAGACGGAACAGGATGTATTCTCTCGTATAGATGAAAAGTTGTCGCATACCTTATTCTAATAGAAGTTAGATAACAGATCTTTCGAAATCACTCGAAGTTCATCGAAGGTTTTGAAGAAATCTTACAGGAATTTGACGGCGGGAATACCTATCGATTCTTGCAGTAGAATCTGATTGAAATTTTATTAGAATCTATCCATCGAATCCGTTAATGATTTCGTTACATAGAACCCTATCGATTTTTTTTGAATCGGTGAATTTCTATAAGATAGATTCGATCAGGTTCGTTGAATTGATGCATCTGGACAGTAGTGTCACACGCAAAACTGCATTACAACTGTCAGTGATAATGGCACTACAATAACCAGCATTATCGAAGACCAAAGTGAAACTCAAGATCTAGTGATCATACCATTACCGCAGCAAACAGTTTCACAGATATAGATTTCTTCAGCAGCTCGTAATACTAACAGTTGCCTACCCAGTACTGGTATAGATTGAAAGCGACATCAACGATAAATTGTGGCAACATTATAACATTTAATAATATCATACTTGAAAAATTATTGCAGTGAGGACGACTAGTGATGCTACAACAGCCAGAAATTTGTAAGTCATAGTTTTTGAAAGATGATGTGATCGTAAAGAGTAATTTGGGTGGCATGATGAATACGAAAGTGGTTGTAGTTATGAAAGTCAGTGATCGAATAGAAGTCTATTTTAGACACATGAAAGGTCGAGATAAAATCCAGGGTTTGAAGTGATATTGGTATTTCCGAGTTTATTAGTAGATTCGTGTTTGCGTGATTTGCTGATTATTATGGTAAGAATATTAGCTTGTGAACATAAAAATCAGGTGGTATTGACGGTTTATTTGGCCTTTTATTCTCAGAAATAATGCATTGTTTGGTGTATGAGTATGTTGGAGAATGTCGCGTTATACTAAGAATAGAACAGTTCAAGCTCATAAACTGAGTTCATTCGAACGAAAGCTACAGACTTAGACGAGATCTCAAACAAGATAATAAAGTTATTACCTTCAAATCATGTTAAAATTATTAAATTGTGCTTTAACTATATAGCTGAACATGTATGTTTTCCTAAACATTGGCTTATAGCTAAAATGATATTATTATCTAAGTCTGGGACTTCTATGGTAGATATCAATGATACTCGGCCCTAGTGGCGTAACCAGGAAAAAATTACAGAGGGGGCAATGCCCCATCAAGCGTTGTAAATACTGAACGAAAAATTTTTTCATGGGATTGGAAGTGTTCAAAGTTGACCAAAATTCGTAATATCTTACGAAATTCCCTTACAATCTATTTGGAGAGAACAGTATTGTCTACGAAATTCATGAGTTCCTCAGAGCTTTTACTGGCGAAATCGGCCACACTGAGGACGATTGTTAAAATTGAAGGGTTTCAAATACGAAAATTCCCTTTGCAAGGACTTTGCAAAAGATATCACAGTTGGAGATCTGCAAACTCATTAACCCGTTCGTGGCGGTAAGACCTATCGTTGGATCTCACTATATTTTAAAGCTGACAGGTGACCCGGAATAGATGGTCACATGTGATATTTCATATTTTAATGTCTAAAAATGTTTTATTAGAAAAAAAACACCACATACCATAAGATGTAGTGTAAAGAGCTCTACAATCACTATAGTAAAGCTTGTTTGAATTGTGTAATTTTTGTTTTCAGAAAAAAGCATAATTTTGTGCGATCAATATGCGCAACCTCCAAGCCCGTAGCTAAGAATTTTCTAAAGGAGAGGAGGCCCGACTTTGTAAGGGCGGCCCACCATGGCAAAAAGCACTTTTCACAGGCGTAAAAATTTTACTGGCCGTATCCCTCTCCAGGAAATTTTTGTTCGAAGGGGGGAGCCGGATCCTTCGGGCCCCCTTGGCTACGGCCCTGGCAACCTCAAAAATTGGTCACACAAAGTTTTACTTTTTTTTGAAAACAAAAAGTACACTATTGAAAAAAGCTTTATTATGTAGATTGTAGAGCTTATCCCGCTGAATCTTTTAGAATACGTTGTTTTCTAGTAAAACGTATTTAAACATAAAAATATGAGATATGAAGTGCAGCGATCTACCCTGTGTCATACATTACTTTCTAAGAAAATCGAATCGCCTCCAATGGTTTAGTTGCCAGCCTAGAACTGTCAGAAAGATAGGTTTTTTGAATCTAAAAATCTTGGAAATTTTGAAAACACCTAAGATATCAGTTTTGCAAAGTTGATGAAATTATTGTCCGAATATTCATTAAAAATATCAAGGTTTCGAAAGTCTCAAATTTAATATTTCTTGAAACTTCATCATTTTGACAGGATCAAAGATTTTAAGCAGATTCCAGTTTTAGTCGGGCAAACTCTCAGAAGTCGATTCTACACACCTACAGCGTGGCTCAAAGGTAATCAACCGTAAAGGATATCTTATGATAATAGGTAATAAATTGTTCATGATAGTTTTCATAGTTTTTGCTTGTGAAGAGACCTGAAACTTTAGGTGAATAAAGATCTTGATTAGATACGTATATGATAAAAATTCTAGCTCTCTACACAAACAAAAAGTATGAAAAGTATCATGGACAATTTATTATCTGCTATTATAGGATATCCTTTATGTGGGGGTACTTTTGAGCCCTCCGTATTTTTCCAATGTTTTGCCGTCAAAGGCGGCTACACTCATGACAATTGTTTTAAAAAGTTTTTATCTGCTGTGCGCGTAAAATTAGAGGTTCTCTAAGGTCACAAATATACTATCTCACAGTGGATAAATAGAAAAATCCGTCCTGTTTCAATGAAAAATTTACAACGGGGGCAAAACTATTTACAGAGGGGCCATTGCACCTCCGTGCACCCCGATGGTTACGCCACTAATATGAAGGTATGCAAACAACATGCCTGTAACAAGGCTTCTAAACAATACGTTGGGTATGGTAATATCTAACTGAGTCAAAGAAAAATACTTCGTAGAGAATAAAGCGCGGTAAAAACCTGCCATTCCATAGAAAGGAAAGAAACAGAAAAGAGACAATACCCATGATAGTATAACAGAATGAAAAGTATAAATGACGTAATGAGAGGAGAAATATCAAAGCATCGAGAAGAGAAACACAAAAGTGATAGATGACAACAGCTGATTCTAATATTGTCTAACAGTTAACAAATCTGACATACTAATTTACATAAATTGTTTTCATCTACCGGTATTTAATGATTTCTTTTGTAGTTGTGACAATTATTCATATACTACACTCCATTATTTACTTAAATATGCAGTTGAATACTTTGATCCTTTGTCTGATTTGTGGTTTAGGAGAATACATATTACTGTGAATATTAGCACAATTATGAACGCAAGTTTAAATGAATGTAGACGAATATTTGTATATTGGATTCTTCCAGCTCTGCGATTGATTTTAAATAATTTAGAATGGTTTTGTATTTGAGAAATAACAACTTCTTTCACATTTCACACTATACGTTTGTCTTTTGAACCAGTGCTAAACTGCAATAGTGGATATGCGTATGGCATATATAACATAAGTAGTGAATCTTAAAAAAATATTCACGTTCAGAAAAAATTTACAGGGGGGGGCATTGCACCCCCGTGCCCCCTTCCTCGGTGGTTACGCCACTACTTCAGCTACATGGTCATCCAAAAAAGTCACCCCACTTCTTGCTCGACAGACAGCAGTGTCACATATCCAGGATTTTAGAGATGCCATCGCGTCTCCTGAGGGAGATGCCGTATCTCTCGCGGGAGATGCGGGTGAGGATGTGAGGGATGGGCATCTCTCTCAGAAGACGCGGTGGCATCGCCAAAATCCTGGATATGTGACACTAATCGCTACAAATGCTGAAATAACCAATATTGCATCTCATAAATCAATAGCTGCACTAAATCATATTCACTTCTTAAATCTATTACTGACGATACTGAGAAGTAATTCCATGGTGATTGCGGATTTTATTCAGCACAAACTATACTTACTGTTCCTGAGAGAATATTATTCTAACGCTGCTCTTCGAAAGGAAAAGCAAAAGATGATCAAAAAAGGAAGAACTTTAAATTTAGTCCTTGAACTTCTGGCAGATTGTAAACCATCTCTATTCGATCAAGTTATCTGTTTCACAGCAAATGATAATGCTCAATAGAAGGGACCTAGTGTGCTGCTATTTCTATCGTGTTTTCTGTCTCCAATTCACTTCATCGACCACTCACCAAACTCCAAGAGTGACAATCTGTGAGAGTTCATCATGTTCATATGATCCTTCTACCTTATTTTAAACCCTCTTGCTAAGTGTTATACGTTATAATTCTATTCTATCTGCCCTTTTTCATATATTGAATATAATCTTATCTAGTTTTTTTTGCATGGCTTCAGAGACGATGTTCGTCTAGCCTATTCTCTTCACCTTCTATTTCTGTGTTGTTGAAATATCTCCATCTTTCAATTAATAAATCAATATACTACTGCTACTATTATAAATACTCTTGTTGACATTTTCAATATATGCCACCAGTTGTTTTTCTGTTTTCTTATTTGTATCATTATATCGGTGGTCCTCTTTCATATTGAATAGAATAATTACTTCCAATTTTGTTTTTTTCTTCTTTATATGTATGACACGGGAGGAACGAGATAACGAAACGAAGTTTTAACTTCTTTTCTTTTGCATTCTTTTTATAGCATTATCTGAGACATTTTCCTCTTGTATTTTCATAAACAATTGAAATTCTACGATGACTAAATGTTTTTTGAAGAAACTGATAGAGAAAGTGGAGTTAACAATTTTGTTAGAATGCAATTCAAATCTTCAAATCTCTATAAAAGAAATTGCCAATGATATTGTGAATTTACAAAGAAACCTATGCTGTCAATAATGATACGACAATTCTGCAGTTTCGTCGAAGTTTTGTTCAGTCCTTACTATTTGATATGTTATTCGAGAAGCTAAAATCCGATTCGAAGCAACAATCAACAAGTAATTTAAAGCCTAAACTAGCTGATCTCAAGCTAGAAGTAATAGAAAAATCTGCACACAATGTCCAAAGATGGTATGCTAGTTGTTATGAGAAAATCAGGCAACAACAATCAAGAGAATAAAATCTTTTTGTTCTGACTGTGACAAATTCTTTTGTCCTAATTGTGTTTCAATGAAAAACATTTCTCTGCATAATGAAATGATTCATACAGTAGCAAAGATGAATTAAGTAAACGATTGGTCTTCGCACATTGCTTAGAAAAAAAAGAAAAGAAAAATATTTCTTTTATCATTTTCTTTGTTAAAACATACCGTGAGTCACCGGTGGCTCACATCGTCTCGCAGGCGTTAATAATCAATTGAAAATAGCTGAAGATTTAAATTTCATACCCCCGATTATCTTTTGGTTAAATTTTATGAAAAATAATCCCTTTTACTTTTACTTTATTCTTGGTCCAATCAGTGACATGTGTCATAAGCAAGCAGACAATTTATATTTCCGAGATTTTTCTCTACAAGAAAGAGAAAAATGTAATATTTCTCTCATTTAAAAGCTTCGTTTTCATCATCTTAAAAATTCTGTTTTTCTTCTAAATTGAATGTTTAAATGAAATGTTTGACAATCTCACCTACACATTTTCTTTCTATTGAATTGCTTTGTTTAGTGAAATATTTTTGTTACATTAACTAACAGCTTCTCAATAAAAAATATTTTATATAAATCCATTAAAGTTTTCATAAAGCAACAGAATATTAAACGGAACATTTTCATAAGACATTCGTTTTGAAATGTTGTCGAATATGGATATAATGTCATCGTATCCGTCGAAATATTATGCAGTTGATCCAAAAACTGTAAGTAATATATATTTTCTTTTTCTTAATTTTTAATAATTTAAATGAATAATATTTTATATAAAAAACAAAGGGTATGTTAGGACCAAGAACAAAATCTGACATTTCTGAAATTCAAGCATTTGAAAATGAAAATTTTTCTTCTGAAATACCGTAAGAATTTCTATGGATTTATTTTTGATAATAATTTATTGTTTTTTTATTTTTATACGATAGAAAATCATCTAATTCAATTTGGACAAAAGTATTAATTGGTGTTGGCATATTTTTTGGGATTGCATTAATTGTAGCAATGATTATAATTCCACTGTATGCCAGTATGATGTTCACAACAACAACAAGTCTAAGTATTTATCTTCTTTATTCATACTATAATATTCATCATTATAAAGAAATAATAATATAATATCGTTTAATTTTTCTAATTCTAGCTACATCGACTACTACAACGACAACAACAACAACGACAACGACGAGTATAAGAGAAAAAAAAAATTTTTTTTTGTTACTGAAAATTTCATTTATATTTTAGGTACAACAACGACAACAACAACAACAAGTGAGTTAAATTGTTTTTGTGGAACGAATATTTAAAAATGTGAGTGGAAATTATAAGGTGGAGTTTTCCCCATCAGTAAAGACAGCTTCTCTAGTGAATGTAATGAGCCAAAGGTACTTGAAAAACTCCCCTGCTACTAGTATGTCACAGGAATCTCAAAGTACTTTTATGTATGCATAATGTATTTAGACGAGTATCCTGCTAGAAATAAATAGGAGTGATTAAACACTCAACTGGGTACTACTGCACAGGATTTTTAGGTAGCTGTTGTCAAAATTGTATTGTGTTGACGAACGAAACCTAATTTTTCTTTCTTTCAATGAAATTTCTCAATCTACGATCAAGATTGACATATTTTCAACTAGTAAATAATCTAGAAAAAACCTTAATTTCGAATATTTTGTCGAGTTACATTAGTAAAATTCTTGAGAATTTTCTAAGTACCTATATCGGATATCTCGCTGAGACTTTTGTAAAACGATAACATCAAAAAGTACATCGATCGAATAATGCTAATAATGAGATTAATTTAGATTGTTTAATTTAATAAAAGATAAATTTTTGGGTTAAGTCGATAATTATAAAAATACAATGACGAGAAATTAAGAAAAACAAAATAAAAAGTAAACAAATAAAAACTAGAGCAACAAGAATAACAATTAGAAATAAAATTTTTGTTCGAATTTTGAATACAAATAGAAGAGATTATTTTTTTTGACGATCGATTGTTTGGAAAGCAACTATCATCTATATATATATATATATATATAATGTTCAGTGTCTGTCAGTATGTGTGTGGTGGATTAAATGTGAAAAAGGGCTACAAAAGGAAGGCGTCAAGGGATATTATATGGATGTACTCATAGAACATCAGGAATTGTTCTGCAGAGGTACGTTTAGGTTTCTATTGGGGTACCCATACCCTAGTGAATGTACTCATCGGTCGTACTCACGATAAAATTTTGAGTATATGAGTTTTACATTTCCCTGGTCTCATACAAGTATACCCTAGTTAAGTACTCCGATATTTTCTTTTTTAATATTTACTAGCATTTAGACCATTAAAGGTTTGGGTTCGCAGCCCTCTCAAGGGCTTTGTAGACTCTAGATGAGTCTACTTCTCTGCGATGTTACAGTCGCACAATAAAATAATCTTGTTAAAATCCTCAACTTCTCGTTCATAGAAAATCAGCGCACGATATCCTTTTCGTCCTGACACATTTTGTTCTGTATATTGAGTATTATCGGAGAAAACGACGACGAGTACTGCAATGGGTAGTCAGGATTTTGCCTCTGAGTAGATTTGTAGTGAAAGATTTTCTCGAGTACGTCTGTCAGTACTAGACCATTTTAAACACTGATGAATTTTTGAAAGTACTCACTCGTGTAATCTCAAAACTCATGCTTGCAAGTTGTGGTCTTTTGATGAGTACATTCACCAGAGTAGATCTTGTAGGATGTAAAACAATACAGGAATACGCCTGGAAAAGATACAGTGAATATAAGGATATAAAGAGATAAGGTTCCACGAACTGTAAAAATATGTATTAATATAAGAGTATGGGATCGTAAGGGTTCGATCTCTATACATAATATCAAATATGTGTATGTCTATTATTGGATAAAAAGTTAAAGATATCAGTCGTGCAGTATGCAGGTGTTTTCACTAGTTTATTAGATATTATTCACTTTACATATTTTATATTAAGACAAAGAACATATATGAATTCCACATTTTAATTCGAAAGAGATTAAACTAACAAGTTTTTGTTAATATAAAATCATTTTCTATAGGTACAACTACAACAACTATAATAACAATGTATATTCCAAGTAATTATTGGACTAGTTGTAGTTTTGCTTGTACAAATGTAACAACAACAACAACAACATCAACACTTTTAGCATCATGGAAATTTGAAAATAATTTATTAGATTCTTTAAATAGTTATAATGGTTATATGAATAGTGGTGCAACATATGTAACTGGTTATGTAAATCAAGCATTAACAGTTAATAGTGCTCAATATATGATTGTTAGTTCATATTTAAGTTTTGTTAGTCGATCATTTACAGTTGAAGCATGGATTATGGTAACAAGTATTAGTTCATCAATTGATTATGGAATATTTGGTCAATGTCAAACAGCAAGTACTCGACAATGTCTTCATATACTTATTCGATCAAATAAAATTTTTGTGGGATTTTATAATGATGATCTTATTGGTTCAACAACAGTTTCTACAAATGTTTGGACACATGTTGCTTTTGTTTATGATATATCTATAAATACAAAATATGTTTATTTAAATGGAGTATTAGATGGAACTACAACAGCAGGAAGTTCATATCAAGGTACATCAGGAGTTATGTATGTTGGATATGCAACTCATTCAGGATCTGTTACTCCTTTAACTGGTTATATTGATCAAGTAAGTCAAATTACATTTTTAACATATTTTCAAATTTTTTTAGAAGTTAGTAACAAGTTTTAATTGATATTTGAAATATACTTATAAGAGAATACATAAAATCAATAAATCGCTTTTGAGTCAGGACTTTATATATTATGTGAGTCAAAATGAGCTATGAGTACCTTGAAAAAAGTTCGGATCCATGGCTCATTAATCTAGAGAACTTTTTTTTCACTCTATTCGGGGGTTCTTCTCGCAAATGTCACAAAAACTAAGTTTCGAGCTTCGACTTGAAAATTTGCATGGAGATACATCTTACCAGAGAACTGTCCGAGATGCCCAACGTCGATTTCCTTGATTCATACGTCATTTAAGATAGGGCATTCAGGCAGTACAAAAATCTAAAAGAATTTGTTCTATCTCAATGAAAAATTTCAAATCAAAATTTCAAATTTTGCTTTCTATATATTCTTAAGGAGAATCGATAAATTGGACGGAAAAAAATATCCTCAAAATACAATATCTTGGCACTAAAAATTTGTGAATTTAAACTATTTTCGGGGGTAATCATAACTCACTAGGACAAGACAGAATGCACCAGTTATTATCGTTAGAAAGAAGAGATGAAAACGTATCAAGTTGTGTATTACAAATTTTTCTGACCTATTTTCTTTTTGTAAGGTCTTCAATAGATCTCTTAAAGAACAATTTCATTCTTTGAATTGTTTACAATGAATTTTGAATAATCAGATGTATATTCAAACTGTAAATCAGTGTCTACGCAGCTCATCATTATGTCTTGTACAACTCGGCAAGTTCTATCCAATGATGCAATCAGATTCTCTACAGTTTAAAGTACGATCCAGAAGATCTCATAATACTGATTTTTTTTAATGAAATTCTTGCATCATATTAGAATACAAGCTGTGTATATTCATTTTCCCTACTATGTTAATTCCGAAAATATTTATGTCTTGTGCCACAAGATGGGTTATATCCAATAGTATAGTCAGATCTTCAATAGTTCAGGAAAATGATTTTAGACCAATAGATGGCCCTAGAAAAAAATTGAAAATCGTTTGTTTTGAGCTATCGAATATCCGGATATACCATTGGAAAGAGCTCATCCTGTGGCACAGAATACAAATATTTTTGGAATTGACACAGTGAAAAAAATCAATATAAGCAGTTTTTACTTAAAGATGGTGCCAGAATTTCATTTAAAAAATCAAGTATTTTGAAATTTACTGAATCATACTTTGAGCTATGGGAAATCTGATTGCATCACTGAATAAAGCTTGTCAAACTGTATAACAGAGATGCTTATCGTGTTTGAAAAGTCTACCGCTGTCGCGATGGTTTTCAAAACATCGTTTCGAATTCGACTGTATTAGATAACAAATCTTGCTCTAAATCTATCAAATTCATCCAGTTTTTTCAAAAAAAACCTCATGTTACCGTGGCAGCGTCACGATGGACATCTCTGCTGTATAAGACACACTGATAAACTGTGTAGAAACAAGTTAATGTGTGAATGTTTACTAATAAAAGACGAATGTACCGCTAACTTTCCCGATATTTTCATTTCCTCTTTCCAACGGTAAAACCCGGAGTTCTCTATCCTATGCGAACATCTTGTAATTAAGATCTTGATTTAATAGAGTTTTTAAAAATTATTTTTCCACTTTTTGGAATAAGATTTTGGTGAATAACTTAGAGAATCATAAATACTTCCAGAACAACAATGATTTCGAAGGTTTTTCAGATTGACTGTTGGTCACCTTTATGTGTAGCAAAGAACTAACATCAGATTCGTAATTAGCATAAAAAATTACATAAGATAGAGCATTTCGGAAATATTTAGGGCTATTTATAAATGGTTCCTATCAATCACTTTTAGACCCATGTATAACTTAATCAAAATCTTATAATATCTGTAACCAAAATTCAGTTACAGATCTTGTTATAAGATAATCATATTTTCTTATGCCTAAAATTTCAAGACCTATTCATTTTGTTCTAAATATTTAATTGATTTATTCTTATTAATATTCTAGGTGACAATTAGTAATCGAGCTAAAACAGCATGTGAAATTCAAAATGATGCAACTCTTGTATCTCGTTTTTCATTTGACAATAGTATAACTGATTCCGGACCAAATATTCTTACAAGTTATAGTACAGTTCAATCAAATAGTGGTGTATCTTATATAACTGGTCGTGTTAATCAAGCATTAATGTTATCAACAACAAATGCTTTTTTTCAATCATGTAGTTATTATTGGATAGGACGTTCTAATCAACCATTTTCATTTGCTTTATGGGTTAATCCAACAATATCTGCAGGTACAATATTACATATATCATCAGATAGATCAGGTTCAGGTGGATGGTGTTTACCAAAACTTGGTTTTTCATCAAATGGAACATTAGTTGCACAATCATGGCGTGGTTCAGTTGTTAGTGTATTTGGTCCTCAAATTCCAACAAATAATTGGACACATGTGGTACAAACATGGAGTAGTACAAATGGACTTCAATTATATATAAATGGTGCTCTTTATGGTTCATCAACAATGACAACATATAATAATAATAATGGAAATAATATGTGTATATTTGTTGGTACAAGTGGATTTGGAACTAATTGTCAAACATCAGATATTGTTATGGGATCATATTCAGGTGGAATTGATGAATTTTATGTTTATAATCGAGAATTGACTTTAAGTGAAATATGTCCACTTGCACATCCTTGAAATTATGATTAAACATCTGAGATTTTTTTATAAAAAAAAAAAATTTAATCATTTAACGTTTAATAACTCTAAACTATTTTGTCAAAGATTTTTAAAACTAATATTGACAAAAAATATATATTATGCTTTCCTTATATGTCTTTTTCAATTGTATCATTCTACAAGTGATAGATCATAAACAATACTATTCAATATCTCATAAAATTTGTGTACATTTTTCCTACTAATTAAAATTCTTAAAAATGCATTGCTACGAGATATAGTAGGAAAATTTAGTATTTTTTTTTTAATTATTTCAATTTTTATCCTTTTTACAAACTTTAAATCATTACAATCTCATCCAAATATATTCTCTAGTCAATGTATTGAGTTAAGAATACTCGCATGGAAACCATCTAAGTAAATCGGTACTTGAAAGTACTAATCAAACAGTGAATTAACAATGGAAGTGTTTGAACTGTTCGTGAGAAAAATAGACGATACTCGGATCAGATGAAAGTTCTCATCGCCAAACTAACAAGGTTAAAACATTAGCTGCAAGTGGCTTGCCTAGAAGGAGACATAAATGTTAAATTTATGTATAAAATGAATGAGAAAAGGTTTTATCCACTATTATAAAGACAAAACAGTGTGTTATTTGGACCGATGATGGACTTTGTGGAGATATTCTTTCATATGGCCAAATGTCTCTTTCTAGGTAAGCCAAGGGCCGCTAATATTTTAATCTTGTTAGTTTAGCGATGAGGCCTTTCATTTGACCCGAATATCTTCTTTACATAACATAGTTTATTGTAATTATTTTGAAACGAAGTAAAATTCTTTGCAGTTTATTTGCGCATAGTCAAAATTTGATCACTCAAAGAATAGTATGAAAATGATAATTATTTTTCTATTTATCAATGTTTAGCAAGAATAAACGAATCCAATGAATTGTTATTTCTAATAAATTAGTCAAGAAAAAAAAATATCGTCTTGTGACATACTTTGTTTATCAAATAAAAGTTAATTTAAAAAAAAATAATTGTCAAGACATATCAAGATAATATCTCTAAATAATTGTCCATTATTATTCATTCAATTTGCCAGTAAATTATAAAAATATAAAATAACGATAAAAAAAGACATATCAAAATCAATTATCTCAATATTGACGAATATCATCATGTGTATATTGTTTTTTCACAATTAATTTTTCTTTTTTGAAGGACAAAGCAATATATTTAGTCTCGTTTATTAATGTAACTCATCCAAAAAAATAAAAAGTATACATCAGAGAAAATATTTCTATATGTCTAATATGTAATACCAAACATTGGACTGGTCCAACTCTCATAATCGCTTTTGTTATTTTGATCACCAAAAATTTTGAGAGCTCGATATAAGAACATATAATTACCGGGTGGTACTCGAACACCAGTGCTAAGTGTTCCATTCCAAGTAGCATTATAATAATTTTCACGCTTAGTCAAATAGTTTCGAGGAACCCAATACTGAGGAAAACCAGGAACACTGCCAAGAATATTGATACCAGTGACCTCAGTTTGATTTCCACTTCCAAGAATATCAAGTCTTACGAGAGGTGAACCCATGACAAGTCGCCAGTTGAATTGGGGTAAACCAGTAGTAACGGAGAATGTTTGATTAATGCCAATAGATTTAACCATCGAACTATTATCAGATGAGTTTGAAATGTAAGGAAAATAAGTCTCAAAATCTGTAATTGTAACATTTTTCATATTACAATCAATACCGACATAAGGCAAATGAAAACTTTCATTATTACTACTCTGAATATTGATATAACCAGAAAAGACTGGAATACGTTTTGTTTCAAGCATCAGAGGACGTGAAAATGTCACTCTTATAACAGCACTACTGTTACTGGGAATACTCAAAGCGTAAGGTGAAATAACAATTGTCGCATATTGTGCAATGAGTTCAGGAGGAAAAATTTGAGGAAGAGTTGTGCTCGCATTCAAAGTGTATGCTGTAGCTGCTCCTTGCTACATATAACAAATAAATTGGAGATACAATAAATTGAATAATATAGAGACTTACATGTGTAAGTGTATATGAAACTGATATTGAATTGGTGTTTGAAATAGTAAAGTCCACTGTTTGGTTGAAATTAATGGTATCATTCAGAGTCAATGTACTTGGACTAATTATAGTAGTGCAATACATTGCTGCAAATGCATTAATCAAACCACCTCCTTGCTGAACAACAGGAGCTAAGTAAGGATAAGTTTGCTGTCCATTGTTGAAGAATAGAGGAGTACTTGTTGTAGTTAGAATATGTCGAAGAATTCTATAATCGATTTTTGTTCGAGGGCCTTTTGCACTCATATATAATGCTAGAACACCTGCCATATAAGGTGTAGCCATCGATGTTCCAGAAAGAACAGCATATCCACCCAAGTCAGTAGGGTAAGTAGATAAAATATTTCCACCAGGAGCAGAAACTTCCGGTTTCATATAAAGTTCATTAGTCGGAGACCATGATGAGAATGTACTCATTGTACCGCCTGTGATATTGTTGGACAAATCGATGGTCGTTGCTGTTGAATTTGTCGGGAAATAAAAGGTGATTGTATGTCCTTCTTTTAGATAGTTGATCCACTGTACACCTAGATCGGCTGAAACCATAGCCGCAGGGACTTCAGCTAAACTTTGTGGGTTGATTATGGGTCTTTCGTTATTATAAAAAATAACATATTGAGCACCAAATTTCTGAACATTAGAAATTTTATCGAGAAAAGGACATGTACCTCTACGAATCAGAACAATTTTCTTCGACAAAACTGGTGTACTAGATGGTAATTCAATGCAAGCATCAGCCGAATTATTTGTATTAAAATTAAGAGCATATAGTGGATATCCAGAAATGTTTGCAGAAAATGGTTTTTGTGCAGGCAAATATTGAAAAGTTGTATTCAGTTCTGAGTTGACAGCATAATATCCTTGGTGCATAAATTCAGGAATAATAATACTATCAACTGATCCAACAGCAATGACATCCAAACCATTTGCCGGTGTCGAAGCGAAGAATAATCCTTATTGATATAAAAATATCATTTGTCTCAATTATAATGTTAGCTTTTTCTTACCTTCATTCCCATTATTACCAGCAGCAACAGTACATGGTACGCCAGCTTGGACAATTCTGTTCACAAGTATTGCTAATGGATCTGCCGACCAACCAGAGACATCGCCAAGAGAAGCAGTGATTATTTGAGCTAAATTTAGAACCAAACAAATTCATGAATATGAAAATAAAAAAAGTTGTGAAAATATTTACCACCAGCTTGATAAGCAGCACTAAAGGCAGCTATGAGGACATCATTTGCCGCCTCACCATTACATCCGAAAGCTCGATACATACCGAGAACAGCATTTGGAGCAACACCTGTGAATGTAGGAGCATTAGCACCAATAATGCCACTTACGTGTGTACCATGCCCATTGCAATCCAATGGATATGGATCAGGAACGCCTAAGTTATATCCAGTATAGTTATCACCAACAAAGTCATAACCGAATTGAATCTTGTAGCCCAAACCGAAACCTCCACCAAGTGCTGGATGTCTATGCAATTTTTCGAAAAAATAATATTATAGACAAAAAAAATTATTAGTATACTTATAGTCAACACCAGTATCTATGATAGCAATAAAGATACCTTCACCTTTGTGCCCTTGAGCATGTAATTTATCGATGCCTCCCATCACATGAGGAGCAAATGGTTTTGGGAAAGTTCGATTTTCATCCTCATTAATAAATTCAGATAAATCAATTATATTTTTAAGAATAGGAGCAGGTCTAGAATATACAGTGACGGGCCAAACAGCTGATACTGAATCTAGAGCTGAGATGGCAGATATATCATCGTTATTCTTCAAATGGAATGAAGCACCAATGAAGAGAGAAGATGAGAAGTTCAAATAAGGGGTAACAACACGTTTCATACCGGATATTTTTCGATAAAATAGTTCGTGCTAAAATAAAAACTAATCAAATTTTAATAATTACTATGTATTCATACATGATTATTTGTTCGTAAACTGGTCAGCGAGGAAGAAAATTGTACAATATAGGCACCAGGAACAACAGAACGTGTCCCTTTGACATTATTTAAATCAATAGCATTTGTAGGACGAAGAAAGGCATCGATGATTACCAAAATAAGCAAGAAAAAAAATCTAATCGATGATTCCATTTTTAACGCTATTTTCCAAATAATCTATAATGAAATTAAAAAAAGAGTCGACAAAAACTAATAGCATACTAAATATATAGTACTCGTCAAAAGTATCTGGCCATATTAAAATCGAAATAAAGCTCAATCTTTTTTCATAAAAATTTTACCAGGAATAGTGCTCGAAAAACTGTAATCACAAGCATCAACCCGAGCTCGATCGATTGAGATAGGACGGAGTTAGACTTCAAACGTTACTTTCAACATTCATAATTTTGTTTTTAACATTCAAAGAATTTTTTCAACTTCTCCCATGTGCTAACTCACAGTAAATTGTCTCTCGAGTAAGTTTTCATTTCATTTGTATGAAAATTGTGGAGAAATATAAGAGAGACAACCTGGCACGAATTGATACGGTGAAGAATTTAGAAAAATTCTTTGAATGTTAAGATCAAAATTACGAAAGTTGAAAGCAACGTTTGAAATCGAACTCCATCCTACCTCAATCGATCGAGCTCGGGCTGATGCTTGTCAATTATAGCCTTTCAAGATCTATCTCTGGTAAAAGTTTCATATAAGTCAATTGAGCTTTAGTTAGATTTTGATATATCCAGGGACTTCTGACGAGTACTGTAAATTACAAAAAAAAAATCGATCATACTACAGTATATTCATTGAATTCATTTGCCTAACTGTAAACATCTACTATCGTGTCACCTTCTCTCTTATTTTGAAAATAATAAGTACATATAGGTATATGAGGCCAGTGTATCACTATAAAAAATTGACGAAGAAAAATATACGACTGACTATTTTTTTATTGAAGAGAAAGACGAATAGTATATATGTGTCTTCAACATACCATGACAGAACAGGAACACAATAATATAAAAATAATTTAGATAACATTAACATACAAGTGAATAACATGTTATTTACATTTTTCTATCATTAGAATATGAAAAAAATTAAGGACGATCACAATAATAGAGAAGATGTTATTGAAAAGAACGGCGATGGATAAGAACGCAAATCGGCAGACCCTTCGATTTTCAAAAAAGTACATCACCAGATGCAAAATGTAACGATGAATCTTTTGATAATAAATTGAACATGTTTTGAAAAGAAT
>JAJEKB010021317.1:539021-560853 GCA_022393335.1 Macrotrachela quadricornifera
TCTTTTCAAAACATGTTCAATTTATTATCAAAAGATTCATCGTTAAACTTTGCATCTGGTGATGCACCTTTTTTTGAATATTTAAGGGTGTGTTGATTTGCGTTCTTATCCGCCCCTGTCCTTTATAGGAACATGTTGTTTTTGTTTTCCTTTTGTTGACTACGCTATTTTTGAGTGGCTTTTAACAATAACAATCATTGTATGCCACATAATCTTATTCAATTACAACAAGATAGTAAAGTTAATTCACGGAAAATGACGTTATCACCAACACACTTATCAACTATATAAATACAACATAGTCCACATATGAACAATAACAAGAAGAAATCATTGAAATATCATGGAAATCGAAAATTATAACGTTTCAAACGAAAATGTTGAGTACGTGGTTCGAGATACACCGACAGTTGAGCTCCTTGACAATTGAACCCCCGACAATTGAGCCCTCACTGTATTTGTCATCTCCTTAGATCTTGGATATTCACGCAATGTGTTAGTAGTATCTTTTCCAGGAATTTGTAATCACTCTCTATTTGTTTTATGATATCCATCTCTTGTCTGTATTCATGTATTCGTTCATCGCTCCGACCTATAAATAGATCAGTTATAATTCAAATAAACCATATGATAAACAACTATATTCATCTTCTCTTATCCAGTCATCACTACTACTTCTTAGGGGTGAGAAAGTTATTGTTATAATAACAAAAAAAATAACAATAACTTTCTCACCCCTACTACTTCTATCCTAATCTATTACCATTATTACTTAATATCAACTGTAAAATCCTTCAGAAGCTAGATCAACGTCTACTCGATTGTTTTATTTATCGCCGTGCTAAAACATCTAAAACCATTTGGTGTTGTGATCAAAATAATTGTGCAGATCTGTGCATACTTGATAATAAGTGAAAAATTGCAGGTGCGACAAATAAAACTAAGAAAACATGCAAAATATGAATGTTTGAATGAACAACTCCAACAACTAGTTTCTTCTTTTCATCTGATTACAAGAGACTTGTATTTTAAAAGAGCAAGAGCACTGTTCAATTTTTAATGTGATTGTCACTGTGATTAAAATAAATTAATTTTCTTGTGTTTTTCTAATTTTTTTTTATGCTGGAAGCTCAATTCTTGGGTCACCATGATTCAACTGAAGAACAAATTGCTACCTTACTTCAAACCAAAAACCATTCGATATCTGAACATTCTGTAAACAATTTAACACTGAATGATCAAGTCAAAACAATTAAAGAAACGAAAAAGAGATCGATCCGAATAAGGTTCATTGAAGAAATCTATTAAATCAATAAGTCAGTTATCTATATCACAAGAAACAATGGTATCTATTCATGGTGGTAATACTCATTTAATGCAAGAAGAAAGTTTTCTTGATACCATCGAAATATCTCAAAATGTCACGAAAATTACTTATACATTCATTATGTCTTCAGCTCAATTTTAAACTAAAGAAAAAGAAATGACAACGTTTACATTATCAAAACTTGGAATCTTCAACCAGCAATTTTTTCTTGAACAACTTCGGTATTTATATCAAACCTGCTTCGATTTAAGTTTACAATATCAAATACAGCAAGTAAGTTAAACAGCTATTCTATCTATGTATCGTATTCTGTTAATTTATATTCAAGGGTTCTATTCTGAAAATCATACAATCAAACGAATATAATGTTATTCAAAAGTATTTAGAAGACTATATCATATTATTAAGTAACAAAATCCATCAGGATACAACCGAATTATTGATAGAATCATCTTCCTGTCCATTGACATTATCTTCTTTGGAAATTATTGATCAGAGGTTGAAGGAATTTATTCATTTACGTCACATCGTTTTAATAAGACAAATCAATTATCATTTCAATAAAATCAGAGATCATATGCGTGAAATACAACTAAAACAATTCAAAGAAACGACCATGTTTGCTACACAAATTGTCTGCAGAAGTTTACCAAGATCAATGAATGAACTAAATCAGATGATTTTGCTACACGATTTACCAAACACTGCAGTGTCTTTGTAAAACCAAAAGAATGTAAACAACATTTTCCAACATGAAATTGACCAAAAATATCGAAAAATAGTACGTGGTTCTAAACACCAAAATCTTACAAGAACATTGTAAGAATATGAAATAATAATCGAAGAAAACGAATATCTATATCAAGAAGAATTACTTCGATTTGAATATGGATTATCCGAACATATAAAACAAATCAACAACTTTATTTGCAGTAAAATTAAAATATTCACGACATTCTACTTCATTATAAACAACAACGAATAAAAGTAATAGTGCTTATCCAGAAGTAATCAATGAAACATTCGAAACTTTTTTCACTGATCAAGAGTTAACTTTTCTTAAAACATTAGATAATGCAAAATCTTTTTATCTATGAATCTATTTCTACATCTCATTCCTTTTTTCCTGTTTCACTATTCAGGAGGAGCAAATTATATACGAAATAATCATAGTTTTCTATATCGAGAGAAAAAAATCAACGAAAAACTTATGAGGAACGCCTAAATCATCAATTATTCAATAACTATCTAACCATTTAGAGAAAATCTTTCATCAACGATACACAGCTTCGTTATTTTATCTTAATATTTATCGCCTTCGAAAATATATTAGATTAGTTCATTCTATTGAACGGAAATTAAGAAAAGCTCATTGCATTCTTTGTGTGAGTGATAAAAGTAATGTTTTTCACATTAGTCGAACAATTGATTATGATAAAAATGTCGAAACATATCAAAAAGACATGAATGCTGACATCGAACTATCATCCAATCCATTGGCGGAGGCGTTGACGAAAGTAGTTTATTTATTGAATGAGTTACATATCAGACAACAAATTACTGTAAGGCAACATAAAAGAATGATGTTTGATAAAAAAAAATCAAATTGGCTTACTTATATTTTATACCAAAGCCATACAAAGTAATTTTTTATTAAAAGGATTTTTGCTTAGTATATCATATATAATTATGCGTTTCGTAGAGAGGTACTTCTCCACGACTTATTAATTCTAGTATAAATGCTCTAATAACTGGAATATTGAAAATATTAGATGAACTAATTTGACTATTATTTGATCAATATGTTCAATGGACAACAACTATCGATGGTGTAGATCTTATTCATCGTTTTGACAAATATATTCATCTAAGTCTCTTAAAACCAAACGCTCATTTATGTACATTTGATATTACTAATCTCTATACCATGTTACCATAAGAAAAACCAATAGCTATTTTAAACGATTTCTTCTTTAACATAATCATACACATGTCAAAGGGATGACTACTGATACTATCGAAAGTTTAGTTTGAATTGTTCTAACTGAAAATGTTTTCCTCTATAATGATAAATATTATCGACAAATTAAAAGCAGTGCAATGGTATCACCATTTACTTTAACATTAGCGAATATCTTTATGTGAGATTGTGAGGAAACAAAATTTAGTTGAAAATCAAAAGAATTCAAATGAATTGTATGATCAGTAAGTGTCATTTTTACGAGACAATTTCATTTTCTGCTTTCACTTCTTCTCTATTCATAGATATATTGATGATATCTTCTTAACGTCGAATGATTTGATTGAAACACTGAAACAAATGTTAGAAGATGCCAATCAAAAGCATCTAAATATCAAACTAACTTATGAGATTAGCAGGCATGTTTCTTTTCTTGATCTACAGATAAAAAATAAAGAAGGAAATTTAATTAAGTCTGTCTATCATAAAGAAGCCACTGAACCTTATGTTGACCATTCAAATCTGATCATCCACGACATATTTTTGAAACTATTATAAGAGCCGCTCTTCTTCGAGCTGTACGAGATTGTTCAACATTAGAAGTATTCAATAATGAACATTGAGCAATCAAGTTTATGCTACCTAATTCTAAATCTTATTTTCTCACATGTTTCATAGGTATCCAATCAGATATATCTATCAATACTTTCAAAAATTCCTTAATCTAAATTCCCTGACATCAAGATCTATTCTATACCAATAATTCATGCCGAAAACGAATATTTATTAGTACATCAACAATTACTTACTCAATCTCCCCCAAATGAACATACACGGCATCAAGAATTGCCAGTCAAATGGACCATAATAATCTGACATCATCCACAGATCCGTTAATACAATCAAAATCACTAAAAAATACACAAGAGCAAGAATTTGTCAGGGCCTATAATTATTCATCACGCTGATGGACAGCGTTTCGCACACTATAAAGCAAAAATACATTCAATATTGAACAATTTATTTTTGCATACGCCAGTGTTAGATAAACAAATGATAGTTGAAACTTGAAACCAACCTAACCTTACCAAAGAACTAATTCGTCAATGTCCATATCAACCCAAAAAGACAAAACCACAAAACAATCAAAATCAACATCAATAAAAACATTTCGACCAACAAACTTCTCCATTTTAGTTAAAGATTTTGCTATGAACATATTTTTCTTTTCTATACGAGCAACAAAAGCAAATCCATACAAAAAGAATTCTTCTTTCCCATCATGTTTTCCATTTTTTTATCGCAGAAACTTTTTGAACAACTATAACAGAGTTAAAACCATCTGATGAAGACTCTTGAGCAAGGTCGAAATCCGGATCGTAGTTTGTTTAACTCACCCTCACCCACCACCCACCTCTCACCCTCGTTTGACGTCGAAATGTTCACATGATTTTTATAATTCTTTTTGTGTGAGGGTGGATGAGACTATTCTCATTATTCATTTTCATTACATCTCCCACTTTGAAGATAATGTAGCACGACAACTTATTCCCTTGGCTGTAGGTCAGGGTCTAAATCCCGAAATTATCGGTGTGTTTGTGTATTTGTCCTCAGGATCAAAGGTCAAAAAACATCCTCAATGCTATACTATGCAGGTAAGCACGGCTCCTCAAGTCCTACTCTACAAAAGAACTCATGGGTCCTAAAGTACCATAGTGTAAGTTTAACTGTAGCTCCTCAAGCCTTATACAATGAGTATACCGAAAGGTCCTAATGCTGTATACGATGAAGGTACCTGTAGCTCCTCAAGTCCTATGCTATGAAGGTATCCGTAGTTCCTGAACTTCTGTACCATGAAGGTACGTCTAGGTCTTGAAGTGCTATACTATGAAGGCACCCCTAGATGCTATCGTTCGCCTCGAACACCAGGATGTTATTCTAATATAATAGTAGGAAAACAGGGAGTTGGGCAGGTCATTATAGAAATGGCATGATGGGCCCTCAATATTGCCACTATTATACGGATGAAACATGGGGTTGTTCGGGTAGATTAGAGGTTGTCATAGACATTCCTTTGACTGTAGTCAGGATCTCAATCCCGGAACGGATAGTGTGTTTGTCCGCACCTCGGATTGGTCAATTTTTTCGACCAATCAAAATGCATCTTTGCCAGGACTCACGCATGCTCACGTAGCCTACTACGGGCAGGTCCTCAAGCACTATATATTGCAAGTATCCACAGGCCCTCAACTACTGTATATCTGGTGTACGCTTAGGTCCTCAACTACTATGTGTCGGTGCTATTCGTCATTATCGAGACCTATCGCGTGGGCTTCAGTCGTAATCTTAATCTCTAAAAGGAATGTACTTGTCGGCAGGGTATTATTCCGAACCAACAGTCAAGGGACCTAGTGGATCGCCTCGATCCACGCTACTTGTTTGATATGTTCCAACATGAAATATACTTTCATCTCATGAAAATACGAATGAGGTTGCTTGTTTTATAGATCTAGCTATCTATCATCATGAATATTGATTGCGGTTATAATTTTGCTTTATCGATGTACAGCACTATATCTTATCGAAGTAAAAGAAAAATTTCGTCGTTATTGAATCAAGATAGCAGCATGGCAAATGCAAATAAATCAAAACAGTAAAATTTTATGTCTCCCTCTATTCTGCTTTCCGTTCTATTTACTCTGCACGTTACATAATACTTTCAGCTGCACATCTACGAAGAGCTTTTTGTTTTCTCTTGAGTTTGTAGTGAAAAAAAAAGTGACGTGGTTGCTTGAAATAATCAGATGCTTCAGTTAGTTTTGATGATTGTACAGCGAGAAAATTGTACAAGAGTTAGCGCATTGATATTACTTATGTAAGAATTTCTCAGTGTGGCGAAATTGAAAAGGGGGTGGTCGAAAAATCATTGATTTTTACCCACCCTGAAAATAGTATAAAATGAAAGTGCCCAACGAGTACACAACCAATCCGACATCCGCTTCCCAAGATCTTATTCCTTATATAGGCGTTTTTCCCGCATTTATAGGTATTTTCCTATGGTGATCTTCCTGAGTCTGAGTCAGAGTGACGCACTACACACTGACAAACACCTATAAATAAGGGGCAAGATGTGGCGAAATGGATGTTGAATTAGTAATGTACTCATTTAGTACTTTCATTTTATACTATTTCCAGCGTGAGTAAAAATCGATGATTTTCGACCACATCCTTTATCTGCGCAAAATACCTTAGAGTAACAGCATCAGTGAAACGATACGAGCAAGTAGGGGTGCCACTTTTTCGTTCCTAAGAATGGAGAATGCATATCAGTTTTAGATGAAAACACAAGCAAACATATATAAACATCTTGATTTATGCAAAGAACAATAGAAAACGCAATTTCAACAGCGTTCCGTTCTTTAGGAACGGAACGCTAGAGAACGAAGAACGGTGACACCCCTACGAGCAAGTAAAAGAGTAAGAGTAAGAATGAGAAGATTATTATTCTCGGTGTGGAGAAAGTTGACTAAGATTGCTTGGCATAAATAGATCGACTAATAAATATCATATTTATTGAAGATCATCATAATAATATTGTCGATGTTTCTTCAACTTAGATTTTAGATATTAAATCTTTCAGCATTATCGAACAATATTTGTAAACTCTTCCACATGGACATAGGAAAGGGCAGTGTGGTTCAACAACGTATCAGTGATGTTGCTCAAGAACCATTGGAAGTGCTTCTGCCGATTGATGGTTATCAGAATCTACCTATTGTTTCACTCGAAGAAGCCGTAATGACACTCGTAAATTTACTACCAAAGGTTCAAAAGTATGCTTATGTTGCTAAACAAAGATGCAAGAAGCCTACCGATGGTTTAACACAAGATGAATCAGCGTCGATTATGCTCTATACAATGGGATGGGAACCGTCGAATGAATGTCTCCACATTGTTCTGAACGCCGCATTAAGATCAATCGATCGAGAAAAACTGAAACCATGGTTTCTTTATTTACGATTATTTCTCAATGCACTTTTTCGTCTTCCATGAATTGCTCAAAAAATCTACAGAAGTGTCAATTTCGACTTGAACAAAAAATATATTAGGGCGATACCGTTATCTGGTGGGCCTTTTCATCATGTGCTATCGATATAAATACTCTGAAATCAGAACAAAATATCGATAAAGCGGATCCTAGTACAGTGTTTGAGATCGAATGCTATTCAGGAAAAAATATTCGTCAACATTCTCTATATCAGACAGAAGATGAAATACTTCTTCTGCCTGCTGTTCATCTTAAAGTTGTGTCATGTCGTGATCAAGGTAATCTTAAAGTTGTTCATCTCGAAGAGATTCAGCCAACAATTGAACTTTTGGAACGATTTCCAATTGTGCTTCCAACAGAACAACTCGCTTCCTTAAGTAAGTACGGTGCGTTCAAAAAGTATCCGGACTGGTTTTATTGGAAAACAATAAGAAGCGCTGCTGGATTTATATTATTACCTATGCGTAGTCCATACAGTCCTCTATCTATAGAGACCATAAGCTCTGCTGAATGAATCATATATATGAGAATATAGAAATACATTGTAGACCACCCTTCAGGTACTGATAGAAAATCATAAAAATTGACTGTTGTTCAATGATAAAATTTCCTATTCTCTGAGAGAACGCCTCATCTAATATAAATTAACATGTGGTGCCAGTGTGTGTTGACCGATTCCCAATTGGTCACTATAGTCTCTGAATGAAATCATCGTTTTGAAGATGGTTCATTATACATTACTAACAATATGGATGTAAATAATATGACTATTAAAAATTTTTGGTATTCTGCTGAGCGAAAGCGGTTGAATGACAACTGGTTGAATAGCAAACACTGTTGACACTGCAAATATACGGTGCAAAACATTTCGTAGGATCAACTAGATATGGCGAAAGTCAGTTCATAAAAAAATTATACTCTCGAACATGATATCAACGACGTATCTACCTTATCTAGAACCATCAGTAATAGTTAGTTATTCACTTTTACAAAGACAGGTCCATTTAAATATTGTAGTACATGATAGACCATTATCACTGTAAATTGTCACTATGCATTTACAAATATTGGATAGCGACTGGCCTTTCAGAACATAAAAATTTGCTCAAGTTTTTTATTTTCTATCAGTATCTGAAGGGTGGTCTACAATGTATTTCTATATTCTCATATATATGTTTCATTCAGCAGAGCTTATGGTCTCTATAGATAGAAGACTGTATGGGCTACGCACAGGTAATAATATAAATCCAGCAGCGCTTCTTATTGTTTTACAACAAAACCAGTCCGAATACTTTTTGAACGTACCATATTTATTCATACTTACAATTTATTTAGAAACAGGTGAAAATATAACGCTGTTTAGTGTGGATTCAACGACCAATACTCCAACTGTGAATGCATCCTCAGATTCCGAAGATTATCTTTTCCAAGATTCAAATGAAGATGCAAAATCGATCGAAAAGCTATATTCAATGCGAAAAAACGACGCTTTTCGAAAAGATTCTGTTCAATTGCTAACCAATTTGGATACTCAAACAAATCAGGTACTACAAAAAATATCAATGTCCGAAATGAGATCACACATTCTCATTTCGTTATGTCTTTAATGAATGATAAGAATTTCTAGTCTACACAATTTTATTCGATTCCATCTTTCATAAACGATGTCGAATAGTTACCTTCGACTTAGTCAAGTGGAATTGAGTCAATAGAGAGACTGATAGTGATATAGCAGCTGATAATAACATTGATATTTGTTCCATTTAGATTGATGATACAAATGACAATCCAATAGATCAATCTCAATTAACGATATATTCATCACCCACAACATCTTCTGAATCTGAAATAATGACATCGTTTAAATTGTTAGAGAGACAAAGCAATCCAATGTGTCAAATGAAGCCAAATAATATGCAACTTATTAAAGGTGTGACCGACCTGTCTAGCAATCATTCAGTACCTGCAAATCTAAAAAATGATGATCCAGAGTCACATAAAAAAAGTAATATTACTGTGAAAGAACCTATCTTGTCCAGTGGAATCGTCAAATGGAACAGAGTAGCCAAAAAAAAATCGCGTTACTGTCAATAATCAGCAACCGTATGCGGGAACACATAATAGTGATAACATTGGCATGAAGAAACAATCATCAGATCGAGGTAACTCCGAACGATATGAGTCTCGTATTAATGTCAACTGTTTGAGACAAATGCAACCGAATGATAAACGAAATCAAGAGCCTTTGGTAAGAACATCATTTGTTAAAAATAGGTAGATATAATCAGTTACTTGAGAATTCGTCTAGGCCATGAATTTAGAACAACAACGGGCTTGGGCTAAAGTAAGTAGTAATAATAACAGTCCAAACCATGTAATTGGTGATTTACCGATGACCATCAATTCTAATCCATCAAAAACAGCATTTGATGAAGAAAAAACTAAAGCACGTGTTCAATCATTGATCGAAGAATATACCAAGAATTATTCTGATTCATTCGATCAACCTGTTAAAGTAACGTTAGTCTGTAAACAGATAATAAACATCTCGGTTATGATATTATAGGATACACTGAAAGATTTAGCTGCTTTTTGCACATCGAATATTGACCAACAAGCAACGATTATTCGAGAATTGTTTATCAATGTTTTTGTAGCCGAACCATGTGTACGTAAAGCTGTTGGACATTTGCTTGATGTTGCTTTGAATGAAGAAATTCTCTCGATAGACGCATTTCTTTTGGGGTAAGATTACTCTTATCGATTGATAATTATTCATTCGATTGAATTATTTTCTTTAGTTTTAAAATGGTATTTGAATACATATCTAATAATGATATAGATACTTCTCTCACTTGGAGATATGTTGGTGATATCATTGGTACCATCATTGGTACTCCTGGCTCAAATATGTTTTTACTCAAATCCATTTTCCAACATGTTCCTAATGATAAAGCAAAACAATTATTTCAATATATCATTCAATGTGCCACAGAATTTTCGGTCAGCATTCAGTTTTTCTTGATCAAGAAAGTTTTAGTGATTTGTTTTTAGTCCCGAGCTCATCTAAAAAACCTCTGGCAATCATCTGGCTGTTCACTACAAGATATTCTCACACCTAATCTGATAGATTCATCATTGGCAGATGATTATGAATGGTTAACTGAAGCATATAATACAAATACAATAACATCATTAAAAGAAAATCTTTCTCCATGTGCCGATCTAAAATTAGTCCAACTATTTAAATCAGTCTATGATCAAAATGCACCTGCTACTGATGCAGATATTACTAATTATATTCATAAAGTAATCATTCGGATAATTATTGTGTTTTTATTTTTCGTTTTGTGATTAGAATATGGATCCGAATGAGAAATTTTATTTTCGTAATATTGTTTTATCGTATTTGGAAGCTTGTTTGACATTTCAGAATTCACGGAAATTAATTCAAGAAGATATTGTAAAAAAACGGATGCCGGTTCTCAAGTCGATTATTGAGCATAAACCGGAAGCAGAAATTCAAGCTGTTTATGCCATTCAAAATTTCGTTCATAAACTTGAATATCCACCGAGTAAGTGACAGAAGATGCTTAATAATGATATCGTTAGATTGTCAATGTTTTATGGATAGAAATGGCTCTATTATTGTTTGATATCTTCTATGATGATGAATGTGTCAGTGAAGATATCTTTTTTGAATGGCTTAGACATCCTGATCAATCCGAGACGGAGGGTAAATAATGGTTATTCGAGAAAATAATCTCAATCTTCTATTCATTTTAGGACATACTACAGTACAAATATCAACGAAAGATTTCTTTGCGTGGTTAAAACAAACCGAATTTGAAGAGGAAGAAGAGAAAAATTAAATGAACATTATCGATTGATGCATACTTCTTCTTATTATTAGATATGTGGATGTTTTTTTTTCAATTTGTTTGTTTATTTTGTTCTTCCGATTTGAGTATTTTTTATAATAAACTTAAAAAAACACCAAATACAGCGTAAGAGGGTGCGCAACAGCGGGTGAGTATAGAAGAGAACTACCACAATCAGTTTCGATTTCAAGTACGGGGACGTATTAGCCACAAATCAGTCCACAGCTGTTTTCCTCTATAAAACTATGTATGCTTTTTGAAACTGCTAGATTCTGATCAGAGCTGCCAGCCTGGCCTGGTTGAGAGACGATTTTAATTTTTTTTGTGAGTTTTAAGAATTTTTCATTTATTTGAGTCTTTCTTTTACGAAAAATATTCGTGATAATTGCCTCTTTATTGTAACTTTCTTATTTGTACTTTTTTCAAGCGTTTGACAAAGCTTCACTTGACTCCAAATGTCTCCACAGTGCATGATCAGCATACATAAGAAAGTTAAAACGATCATGAGCATGTGCACCAAAATAGTATGGAAACTTTTCACGATAGGTCGCAATGTTTTTCCCTCGAATAATACTTTGTGTGGAAGAAAATCTTCGTTTTCAATAGTAATCTTACATAAAAATTTTCTTATTATCCACAGGTCAACAAAGGTTTCAAGATGTGTTCACAGTGCTCGACTAATATTACTATTTTATATAAACACTTGCCTTCTATTATCGTCATGAAAATGTTAAATAACGAAAAATGAAATTGTGCATCAATCCTAAGCTTATAGAATTCAATCGATTTGAAAAATTACAAATATCAGTTGGCCTGAGCAGGTGCCTGATGGCCTGCCAGGCTATGAAAACAAACAGTTCATCTCGGTCCGACTCTCAGGCAGGGTGAGGCTATACCAGGTCAGGCCAGGCTGGAAAAAAGTGACCTGTTGGCAGCTCTAATTCCCATGCAGCATGAAACAATGAATCTTTTGGTAATAAACTTGATACATCGAGTACGTAATTAGTCTTCAAACCAATCAATTTTCCGAGAGAACTTTTATAGAAAAATCTAAATATTTCTTCAAACAAGTCCTTCGGCAATGTGGCAGAAACTCAGTTAAACATTTGACTAGCTAGGCTCTGTTCATATTTGTTCGATAGCATTTTTCATGGACTAAAAAATGGTATAATTCACAAGTCTTCATTTTCTTGACCAAGATTCATGTAGGTGAAGTTAGCACCATATTCGAGTAAAACCTTCCCATATTCGTTCAGGAAAGTGTTCTAACTGTTTCAATCAGTGTTCCAAGTAAAACTCGACGAGCTCTATCTAATGGTAACGTTGGATCTTTTCATAGGCCAAACCAATCGTGAGAAAAATCCGAAATACTGCTCTTTTTCTGTAGGAAACGCCAAACCTACTTACTAAAACCTTCCCATATTCGTTCAGAAAAGTGTTCCAATTAGTGTTCCAAGTAGGACTCGACGAGTTCTATATAACGGTAACGTTGGATCAACCGTAATCCAAACCAATTACGAGAAGATCCTAAAAATCCAGATTTTTACACGCAGGTGAAGTTAGCACAAGATTCGTTCAGGAACGTGTTCCAAGTGAGTTCCAAGTAGAACTCGATGAGCTCTGTCGAATGGCATAATTTGATTGTGGATAGCTTAAACCATGGTTCTATAAAAGGGTCCCATGGTACATGATATACGCACTGATATAGTAAAGTCACCCGAAATCCGTGGAGGAACATTTTGAAAATCTTCGATTTGTTTTCTAAGTGCAAGTTCATAAGCATTATCGAATAAGAGAATTCGCATTTTGATAGGTGATACGATGGTTCGAGAAACGTACATATACTGGTCGAAAATTTGTTGACAGGATGATACAAATAAATTTTTTTTAAATATCGAATATGAGTAAAGTAAGGAAAAAATACTATTTTATAACGTCTCGATTGAATTCAATATGATTGAGCTATCAAATTGATTATTTTTATAAGAATCCAACTCGATTTATTTGTTAATTAAATATCCTAAAGAAAAATATTTCATAACAGATGTGTTCAAGTACAGGATAATATTCGTAAAGTTATTAATTCTTTCATAAATGAATATCCATATCCTCGACGTATGTTTCCTTTTTCAATACTTATGATAATATTTTTTTTGATGCCATTTGAATTTAACAAATGCTTGACCGAAGAGGATGCTGGATAGTAAGAAATTTTTCTGGAGGAAAAATGTCTGATGCATTGAAAAATGAATGACTCAGAAGGCTTACTCCTTGAATACGTACTTACTTTGCAGCTGTATCTAAAGGTTACAATACCACTTTTTTTAAATATCAAGATCAATAATTATAGAACTCGATAAAGAACATCGAATTGTCTTCGAACACAAATGGACCCATTGCAACATGCTCCTACACAAATCTTGCCTAATTTTACTGTATGAGTGCGAAATCTATAAATGATGCAGTAGGTTGCTTGCCATTTTTGCACATATAGTTCAACCTAAGGAGAATCTTATAATAATTAGGATAGAAGTAGTAGTGATGACTGGATAAGAGAAGATGAATATAGTTGTTTATCATATGCTTTATTTGAATTATAACCGATCTACTTATAGGTCGGAGCGACGAACGAATACATGAATACAGACAAGAGATGGATATCATAAAACAAATAGAGAGTGATTACAAATTCCTGGAAAAGATACTACTAACACATTGTATGAATGTCTAAATACTATGGTCTTTTCGGTAGTTTGAGATACTGATTAAAAATACTTTTACTATCTTGGTTTTTGCGATATCAATGTTCGCTCATATTCCTTTTGTTAACAAATTTTCACCGTTTTGTCTTTTGTTATATGAAAACCTTACTGTTCACTCACGTATATAGAATGAGTCAAGATAAATGCAAACAAGAAACATTTAACTGAAGTACATTAAGTGCGCCGCTCGTTAAAAATCGATCTCAGCCCAGGAACCTCTAAACTGGCTGGTATTTAGAAGATATGTTGGATCTAGGATAGAACATGTGTGATCAAATTTTCAGCTTTCCAACATGATGTAAAATGAAGATATGGACTGCATCAGGATCAAAAAATGACTTATCGCATCTCCAAAACTTCTCAGTGATTTTTCAATATATATACTTGATTATTTTTGTTCGAGAAAGAGCACGTCTGAATGCAGTGCCTATAAGAATATTTTTCTTTAAATCTTATGTTTTAAAGAAAAAAGGTCCCTGACAAGGTCAGTTACTGAAAAACCTTTCAAAAAACAGCGCTCTAATTAAGAAGATGCTTTTTTAATATAATAAAAGCAAAACCTATATCAAAAAAGGGTTCTTGTAGGCACTGGACTGGAACCTGCTCTTGAAGAACAAAAAATATATATATGACTTTATGCGCACTGTAGTTGACTTTCACTGAAGATATATCGTGCAACCACCACTCTGAGAAGAAACGCCAAAAAAATTTTAGACTTCGATTATTTATTCAAATCCAACAATAATCATATTACAACAATATGTTACTGATTCATTCGAGGAAGTCATTGTAAAATGAGTAAGAGATGATGGTAACTAACACCATCTGACATACTAGCTTATATAAAAATGTTCTATTCAATTTAAAAAACCACGAAAATTTCTCGAAAACCATGCTTTTAGAACTAAAATTTGATCACTTCTCATAAAAGCATAGATACCCCCAGATGAAATAATATGGCGTGGAAACGGCCGTAAACGGTTAAAATACGGCACTTTTCGGCCCGGACACGGTACACCGTGTTACATTTGGTTACGGTACAGTTCCGTGCTCTATACGGCAACCGTTTACGGTGCTACATAACTGAGTCTACCGGGATACCGTATCCAGGTCGTACTTAGGCCGTATCGAAGCCGTATTTGCACCGTATCAGAAAGATATGTTAAATCTTTATTCAGATTATACTCAATACTATAGAATAGCAATAGGGATGTAACAATACCAATACCAATATCCATACTCATACCGATCAAAACCAATACCAATACTAATACCAATGCCGATATCAATACCAATGCCAATACCATACTAATACCAATACCATTATCAACATCAATATCAATACCAATACCAATATCAGTACTAATACCAATAGCCATACCAGTACTAATAACATCAATACCGTGTTGATATTGTTGCATGCCTAAATAGCGAGTATAATTTTTTTATAAAATATTTTTATTGTTTTATCTTGGATTCATCTAATCGATTAAATGAACGGTAATTATTGTTAGATTCAAGATTATATCAAGAGACAGCAATGTATAATTACGTTCCCGTTCCACGTAGAAGACGCGTGTGGGAACAAGACCGTTAACGGTGCCGTTTTTAACTTTATACAGTCATTTACGGTGATCGGATATACGATAGAACAAAATATGCTTTGTCCTGCCGTATATGGCGAAAAAAAATGTTGCATTAATTGCCGTTTACGGCACAAATACGACCGTTTATGGTACCATACGGTCATCGGATTGGAGCCGTAAATGTGCCGTATCCGGTATGGCAGAAATACGGTCAGAAAATGTCGACCAGTATTCCGGCGAAATACGGCACGTATTTGTCCACTTACGGCTGTATAAGGCCCGGAAATGGCAACCAGATCCAATCACTAGGGCTATGAAAGAGGAAGCCTTGTTACATCTTCCTGTAGTAAAAACTCAACTTCAATGTTTCTACAAAAAGTTGAATTTCTTGTGGAGAAATCCTTAAAGAAAAAACAAGCGTACTTTTGTATTTTTTAATTACAGAGGAACAATCGTTGCCTCTTCAGTATCTTATAATATAATTCTTTTTATTTTGCATTGTTTTCCAAAAACTTTTCTTCTCACAACAGTTAACTGGCTTTCTCCCTCTCTTGTCTTGATTGAATGAAAGACTTCCCAGAGTTAAAAATACCAACCACTCAAAAAATATATTTTAAGAAATATAATCAATATAAATAAGATTATACATATGAATCAACCGCGATAAATATATAGACACAAAAAAGAATCCAGAGAGTAGCCTATGAAATAACTATACTAATGAATATTTATGGAACAAGCGTTATCAATTACTAGCAGAAAGTTACAGTAACTTGTCTTGTAGATAGAATTTTGTGAGAAAATGTGAAATACAAATTTATAACTAATATACAGATGGTATTTATCTTTTCTATACATTATCTTTATTCATTCAATACACACATAGGTATTTTTAAAATATAAGGGACGAAAACCAATGGTAGAAGAAAAAAAAACAGTGTATGTTTTTCTTTCTTTCGTTCTGTAATCAACTAACGAATATTTTGCCGTATTTCGATTCAGCTCATTATTCGCTTTCATATAGAACAAAATATGCATTTCACGCATAGATGCACAAGTAGAAAAAGTTTGCAATTACTCTCACCGAAACATTGAGTCACTTTCTTTCAATGTGTTAATTAACGACGCACATATTCTTTTGTAGGTAAATATGCGAAGGTAATTATTTGAAACACAAGGAGACGTTTTATTTTTTCAGTATTAAAGGAAGTGTTTTTTTTGTTTTATAATATCTTTCATTGCCCAATCTCAATATTGACAGTTGAAAAACGGGCATCAATGGTAGAACCGCTAGGAGCCATTTGTTTTTCTAATCAATGATACTACTTAGGGCATACCAAAAGAAGTGCCAGTGAGTCAAAAAAAGTGAGCTCGAAATTTCTAGTTGACCTCCTTCTTTTTGTCGATCCCATGTAACTTTGAAACGCAGACTAAACGCGTCTCAACGCGTTTAGTCTGCGTTTGAACGCGTCAGATGTTTCAAAATATAATGTGCCGCATCTAAACGCATCCAGTGACCGCGTTTGAACGCGTTTCTAATAAGATATTTACAGAGATGCGTTTATAACACGAACGCGTTTGGTTTATGCAACATATCAAACGCGTTTCGTAGCGTTTCGATTAAGAAAACATGTTTAGACGCGTTTCAAAAATGCGTCCTGATGCGTTTTCTGTTTCAATTATTAGCCGCGATCATATGCGTTTACAGTTTCATTTTATCTCATTTCTGAAAAAGAACAAATGCGTTTAAATGGATTTGCCTCACTGAAACGGTCAAAAACACGTCCACTCACTTTTTTTAGATAAAAATAACTGAGTTTACGAATAACTTTTATCAATGCTCGAACAAACATGACAATATTAATTTTTTCAAGGATTTTTACCATGATATTCAATCATTTTGTGGAATGTAATAAAGTTTCAGATAACTAATAATAATTTTAATAGTCTTTTCAAACGAAACCATTACATTTGTTAGATTAGAAATTATCTTATATTACAGTATAAGCTTTTAGTTTTGTTCAATTCAAGGTTTTTCTGTCAAAGATATTCTAGGTGAAAAATTAAATTTTTAGACATGAAATAAAACAAAAACTAATGACTATTCACGATCGACGAGTCGAAGTCAAGTAATCGATGCAAATTATTGTTTGAGATAATAACAAATAAGAATATTTAAAAATTCACCAAGAAAAATAGAATTAAGAGGCGGAATAATAAAATTATTAGTTTTAGAAATAAAAATGTTTTCCACTAGTTTATTATACTGTTTTTATTTTTAACGAAACTAATTTATCCTTCTTGAAGAACTATAATATATTTTCATTTGACTTATTTTCTTCAATGAAAAAGTCTATATTTTATCATTCGAAAATTATCAGAAATTTAAATTATTAACTAATATTGAAGAAAATTTATTATATTTAATACATTTAACTTTATTTGAAATAAGCTCTGAAAGACTATCTTATTAAAAGAGAAATCTAACTTATGTATAGATATGCCAATATAGTTCATTGGTTCAAGTAATTAGACTTCTAATCTAATGTCTTATGTTCTAGTCTCACTACTCGCACAATCTAAATGTATCTATAAAAATTAAATAAATGTCATAGACGATACTTCGTGCAAGAGATGATCACGACGTGAAGATGATGATGACGTAGATCGAATCTGCGAGGATGGAATCAAATTTTTTTCTAAAAACATTAAGCGCATTTAGACGCGTTCATAAGTCGAAACGCGTTTGAAACGTCCAATATTCATCTTATTTTTGGATGCGTTCAGACGCGTTCAAGAAAAGAAACGCGTTTAGATGCGTTTTATAAACGCGTCAGGACGCATCAAATGTTTCAGTTCTGACGCGTTTACTGCGTTTATTGTATGCGTTTTAAACGCGGTTCGGATGCGTTTGCAAACGCGTTTAATCCCAAAAACTTTTCACATGGGATAAATTTCAGTTCTATACTATGACTTTGATTCCTATAACTGTCATCAGACAATTCAGTGTAGCTCAAAGTTCATCTTTAAACCCTCATAAACTACGAACTCTTAACTTTAAAAGAAAATTATGGTAAACACTAGAAATGCGTTAACTCTAAATTTTGAACTTGCTTTTTTTCCTTACATAGAGCTCGAAATAATTTTCTTCGGTTATAAAAAGATAGAGCGTCTTTTACTCTATTTTTCTATATTATTTGATCACTATTCATGTAATATCATAATAATTGAATTTTAATAAAAACTATTTTTGGTGATATCTAGCTGGTTATTTTAGATTGTAATGGATGAAGCACTTTTGAATTTCGTTTTATCGTTTTATTGTTAATGAACAAGCTATTTTAAAAGACTAAAATATACTAGAAGACACAGCATGAAAAGCTCTACAATTTATAAAGGACTACTTATTTTATGGTTGCATGTTTTTTGTTTTTAAAATAAACAAAACTTTGAGCGACTATATTTCGACGTTACGAAAACAGAATCTTTTTTTGCGAAGAGCTGCATTCGTTATTGCCTATGTCACCTTTTTATAGCTGTTTCTTGGAAAATGTCTTCTCTTTTTACACTGCATCTTCTAGTGTGTTTTGCTTTTCTAATAAAAATATCAAATAATAAGACAATGACATCGGAAAAAACGAATACGGCTTGTATCAAAGAAAAGATTCTGTTTTCGCAACGTCAAAATTTAGTCGTTCAGAGTTTCGCTCATTTTGAAAACAAAAACATGCAACTATACAATAAGTAATCCTTTAGAAATTGTAGAACTTTTCAAGCTGCATCTTTCGGTATATTTTGTTTTTTTCTTTAATACAAAGTATTACATGATGATAAAATGGGATACAAAATGCTCCACACGTTATGATCTGAAACAACCAAGTAGGTGTCAACAAATCATAGTTTTTATCAAAATTCCATTATTATGATATTAGATGAATAGTGATCAAATAGCATAGAAAAATAGAGTAAAGGACACTCTATCCCTTTATAAAAGAAGAAAATTATTTCAAGCTTTCTGAAAGGTAAAAAAGTGCCGCTGTCACTAATTTTAGTGTACCCTAAGTATATTCCTCGATTCAATTTAGTAATTTTATTGTTTTTACGTGACACAGAGGAATATATTAGGGGTTGGTGAATTTTCAGCACAGAAAATTTTAGCGCTAGGAATAAACAGCACGCGAACCTCAATCATGAAAAACACACCGTGAGACTCTTGAGGGTGGGTAACAGCGTGGCTGCACCTGCCGAATGCGTGCTGGTCTGTTACTGGATATCCTTCTCAACGTATGGGTACGTGAAGTGTATTTGTAACTCACTTTCGCCAATACTCACACCCAGATTTACACTCAGATTGTCACCGAGCCCGCGCAAATATCTTATTCCCGTTTATGGCTTCACCCTCAATGACGCCCACACCCATACCTAGCGGTACCTACAGACACACTCTCATTCGCACTACAACTCTCATGGTGCGATTTTTCATGATGCACATTGACGTCCATCTACATACTCTTGAAAATCCTTTTGAAAATTCTTAGAGATTTGCAAAAAGATTTTGAGCCTTCTGAAATGCTTGCTAAAATATTTTCTTGGTTTCCAAACGTTCCGAAATCGAATGGTCTATAAAATACTGAATTTGCCCCTCTAAAAGTATTTTAGAGCTTCTCTTATTTGGCTGTCAGAAACCATCACGGTGTTATAAGAGATCTATGTTATCACAGAAATTGATTGAAAATTCGAATGGGGATGTGAAAATACCTTTTCGGTTTCCAAAATAGTTCATCAGAAGCCTCAGGAAGTTTAAGAGAGCTTATTGAATCCTCGGAAGGTTTCTGCAGTAGTGCATCAAAAAGCTATGAATTTCCAAAACTTTTCAATGTCGAAAAGATGCAATGTAAAACCTACTTCGATTTGAAAACTTGTCATTGATAACGTCAAAAAATTTCACGAAGTGGGTTCTCCAAATGTTAGTCGTCGATCGAATTTATATTTTGGCCATAAGTAATACTATAAAAATCTAGCACAAGCCCTGCTGAATTCATTCCCATACTCTCTCCTTTCAGAGTTATGATCGTTTTGCTGGTTTTTCGATCTCTGACAATGATGTTTACAGAGAAGTCGAATATTGAAATTTATCCTGAAATTTCTCTCGTAAGCAGGTCTTATAGTCACTAGATGTCTTGAAATTTTCAGTTAAAATGAACGTTTCTTTCCCAAGATATTGGATTTTCAAGGAATGGCCATATTTTAATAGAAAAAATAAAAAACTTGAGTTTTTTTTAGAAGCTCAGTATTTCGAGCAAGAAACATTCATTCTAGCCGCAAATTTTAGGACATTTTGGTAACTATGAGATCTGATTATGGGAGAAAGAACGAGTATGCATAAGAACGTAAATCGGCCAACCAATGGATCATCGAAAGAAGTACATTATCTGATGTAAAATTTTACGTTTATTTTTTCTAGGCCCAATTTAATCAATTTCGAAAGCAATCACATGATTTCCAACCATATCTTAACGCATCCTACTCTTAAAGCAGTACAGGAGAATAGTACCAATAAAACATTTTCTTGTTCGACTGAAATTAGTCTCATTTGAAGGAGCGTCGAATTCTGCACAAAACTATATGTGAACTATGCCGAAATATCTTCAGAAATCGATGCATTTTTTCACAGGCTACACGCTGGTATAGTTTTTATATCGAAAGTGTCTTGGCTAAAAAATTTTTATTCCAGGCACTATTCAAAACGATGGAAAAATACCGTATAGATACCCTTAGTCCAGGATATCTTTGCATATAAATGTCTTTATAGTCAGGTTTCTACATAGGTAGTCGATAGAGTTTTTCAACATTTGCACGCTGATGAAATCGGTAGTCTTCAGTTTGGGTGAACTTCATGCTTCTCGACTATGATTTTTCTGAAGTACCATGTAATACTAGATAGCTTTTTTACACCAAGATACGGAAAAAAGTTCTCAGAACTTTTGATGTTGATATAAAAGGAAATTTTTTTTTGAGAATTTTTTCAACGAGCTGTACCACAAGATGCAGCGTGAGACGCTCTACAATTTACATAAGATCGTTTATTTTATAGCTCCAGTTTTTGTTTTGAGAATTGACAAAAGTTCGAGTAACTAGATTTCGACTGTTTAATGCTACTATTTTTTCAATATAAGATGAATTCACTTTGTGGTGTTTTATTCTTTTATTATTTAATATCGTTTGAAAAACAAAATAGACCACAAGATGCAGCATGAAAAGCTCTACA